>JABASC010000033.1:0-86892 GCA_019776185.1 Plutomurus gul | reverse complement strand
AATTGGAATTTCCTTTGTGAATGTGAATAAATTAAATCTCTCTCTTTTGCCTACTCAATTCCACAACCCATACAGAATATTCTTTGTCGCTTCCAACTCGTATTTGAATATTTCGTATAAGAAGGGTATAATACTAACGATCTGCTTAGCACTAAGGGAGAATATTAATAAATCAAGAGTACACATTACATACATAGATCATGTGCTGTTCCAGACTTCCTCTATTGTGTTGACTCAGATTCCGTGGACGTTTGAATGTATTTATCATCGTCATTTATGCAAGTTCAATGATAGGCGAATAACCACAATTGAACTGTACGCCATATCAGGTGTATAGGTATAACAGGATGTTAATCTGCACATGTGGATACACTCTGCAGTCAATTATGAATCAGAACTCGTGCCCTTTCAACTTTTTGCTTGAATGGCTTCAATGAATAGCATTGTCCAATGAACCTACTCGCGGCAATTGAGTAGCTGTCAGGTCTGTCATTTCCACTAGGCTACTCCTATTGTTAGTAAATAAATTTGAAGATGTACAGATCTTAGGAACAATGGAGAGTTGTAGATTACTGCAGGAGCCCTTACAATATATGCTAGTAGTAGAAATAGCAATGACTAAGGTGTTGCGACAGTGAATTTTACTAAGAAAGGAGGAATAAATTAGAAAGATCGCTTCAATCCATTGTAGCATTAGATGCCAACAATAACAACAACAACAAAACTGTCAAGTCTTCCTTTGTGTGCTAAAGTTGAGCGTGCAGCTGTATTTTGCAAGAGTAATCTTAACGCTCTTTCGTCTTGCGTTTTAGACAGATTAAACGATAGATCTCAAGGCAGCAGCAGCAGCAAAGAAATTCTGTATACTCTACTTAGAAGTCGAGTGAATGAGATAAGACGTTAAGTATATTGACTCTTTGAGAGAAAGCATGCATGAATACATCTCTGTACAGTAGCAAGTCCTGCGTATCCCTTTATTAGTACTTGTAAGTGGATGTTTATTTGTATACTTGTTACTACATCAAAGTGCACTGCTGTTCTGCCTCTGCCACACAGTTTCTCCATACATTTCATTCCATCTGACTGTAACACTAGAGATATTATAGGGTCAATAAATAGAATGCCCAAACAAAAGTAACTTCAACGTAGGTACCTTAAGTACAAGTACTCAAATTGGCATTACGTATGTTTTTGGCAAAATTGTATGCCTTTGGGCTGCGCTTGCATTTAGTATTTACGAAACTTCCTTTGTTATGCAATGCACTCTGGAAATGAAAGAGAGGAGGAGTGAGAGACAGGCTGTAATGTACCTTTGGACAGGTTCTTTGNTTTAGTATTTACGAAACTTCCTTTGTTATGCAATGCACTCTGGAAATGAAAGAGAGGAGGAGTGAGAGACAGGCTGTAATGTACCTTTGGACAGGTTCTTTGATGGAATTATGCAGCATATACAGATACAAGCACATTAAGGTGCATACGAAATTCTGTATCATTGAAACAAAAAAGGAAGCAAGTTGTGTGTGCATTCAACTAGGATGTGAAATTACCCCGCAATACAGATGTGTAATGGGTGTACATGGACTAAATGCAGCAGTACTGGGATACAGTACTACGTAGGAATCGAAAGAGTGAAATTCGAATGCTTAAAGTGTTAACCATTATTGGGCACTGACGGTAGACAAAAACAAAGAATGCAATTCCATTTGTTTTGGCGAACGCAGCGACAAGAAAGAAAGCCATCATCATGTACGAGTTTACAGTTGGTGGCTAAGGTACTACATTCTGTCAGAGCTCAGTTTACCCAACAAATTCCGAATGGATGTCTTGCCACTTCATGCGATCAAATGTATTTCAATTGAATGGCTGGTCGTTGTGCAAGAGAAAGCTGTTAAAAACAGAAGAACCAAACATCAAGGGCATTGTTCAGAATCTCTCTGTAGGCAAAGTCGGGAAGGGATGCGGATGGGATATGACACGATGAACGTGTGCACCACTGTTTATCGTGCATACTCTGTAGTACAAATGGAAAGGCATTTATTGAAATTGATTTTCCTATAATATTGCTGACTTATTTCTTGTGTGGTAAGGCAGAGGCAGTTGCTGTCCGATTTTGTTCGTGGATTGCTAAAAATTGAAACATCATGCTTTCTCCCCTCTCCAAGCCCACGGTCGGCCAATCTAATGAAGATATATATAAATTCCTTTGATGTGAATGTTATTGATTTAATCATCAGTGCTGAACTGAACTTAAACTTGAACTCCAATATGAATAGAAAAATGTGAATACCATTCTACGATAAAGTCTCCTAATGTCATAAAGTTATAGAACAAATCTAATAGAGCGACATATTAGGCAAGACTGTAATGTTTTGGCTATGTCTTGTCTAGCACAGTGTAGTAATGCTTGCGGTAATACCTGGCGTGACGAGCCAATGAAAACTCGACAGCTCCTACGACTAATTATAACCATGTCAGCTCCGACAGGACATGCAGGCAAAATACCACACCGCATACATTTGTAGAAGAAAATCTAATTCGAATTTCTAACGTGGACTAAATAAAGTGAAGGCACTCACGTACAGAAATAGTCTTATATTAACGAAATTCACTGTCACTGCTGACAGATCCCATTTGAAATTGTTTTCATATTTCATGAAAGTATTTAATGTTGTCACAAAAAGATGTGCCACTAATTTTTAGAGACGTCTGCATATATTATTCATGGTTGGACGCCATCACTTTGGATAGCATGTATGTATGCAAGTAGAGTGTAGCTTGAATAGCTAAATGTTAGTGAGTGGTTAGGTAGAAGTATGCTACCACTACTGCACAAATGTAACTCGAGGCCCGGAGAGTGCGGTTATTTTACAATGTGCGTCTTCAAGGACGAATTCCGTAAAGAGATAACGCACAGCTCCACTATTTCCATTTCAGGGAAAAGTAAACTCGATTTCATTTCATTTTATATGTCCTTCTCCGCATTTCATTAGTGAGAACGTTATTATTGTCATGAGAAGTCTTGTCTTATTTTGCCCTGCATTTCTGCCTCTCTTCTTGTCCATCATGATCACCCGCAGGGTGAGTAGTAGGCGTTGTAATGTTCTGCATTCACTTAGACTCTCTGTGATACGATCTAGTACATAGTGCTGATACTGTGCAGCAGTCTATTGAATTAAATGTATTCTACTTGAATTGATGCTACTGTTATACTCCTGGACAGTTCCGTACTTTCAGAATGGTTTATGTGTAGGAGAATTCATCCTTTTGTATGGCAAAGAGTCTAGCAGATTATTTCGTTTCTTCAGGTTTCTGGTGCATTTTATACAATAAAATTAAAGAAATCAATTACTGTCTGCAGCGTAGGCGTCGTTAACATGTTTGTCATGTAAATATATGATTTGAGGTTTGGTATTGTTTAGAATGTTGAGACAAATATATAATTATCTATGTTATTGATTAGTTTCGTATGCTTTGTAGTGAAAATAGATTAGAAAAATTTATTATTGACTTTTACTTAGCTTTTCTCGATTTTAGAGAGAATGGGCTAGTGTTTGCACCGCTAGTTGCAAAAGTGATGACTCACTTGAATTGGTACGATGTATTTGTTTTTCCCCAGTCACCAACCGAACGAGGAAAGATAGATGTTTTCACTTTTGCAGCCGTCTTCTAATTTGCCTAACCGATCTTCCTTCCCTACCTTCAGGTTTAAACCTACCATACCCACAAGTACCATAAAAATATAAGTCGACGATAACCCGAGGGTAGTTGGATATTCACTGTAAAAAAAACTACCTACATTTCCACTACAACTAAGTAGTTCTTAGTACTTGCATGCACAGTCAGTATTTCAGTAGATGCTAAAAGTAAAGTGTAAATGAGTAGAATTGCACGTTCGTTTGATGCCAAAAGGAGACGCAGCTGTGAACGGCTAGTGGAAGAAGGAGTGCTACGTTATTGAAGATAAAGAAACCACAAAGAATTTTATGTCTCTTCTTAGTGGATGCTAATAAGAAATGAGAAATGCAGTGTAAATAGAGGGAAAAGTGCTATACATAATATATGCAGTGGTATGTGTCTATAAATCCCATTTATAGGGATCCACGTATATAAATAGGTATGTACTATGTGTAGTAAGTAGTCTAGTAGGAAGCTGCACAAAGAATTAGTATCTGCCTTTGATCATTCGTTCCTTGTGAAATAGTGGTGTACCTTTCTTGAGTCTGTTAGCTCCCAAAGCGAATTAAGGAATACCTACGGAGTGGTGGAGGAATTTTTGTGGTGTTAGTTATGTGGGGAAGAAGACCTTGAGCAGTACTGGGGAATATGTGCACGGTATTTGCTCAGTTGTGGATACGGATGGTGTTCAGATGATTTGAGTTGCGGTGGTGGTGAGCTTGTTGTGCTAAATCCGGTGGTTGGTAGGCCATAGACGTATTACCGAACGAATGCGTGGAATGTATTTTATTATGATGATGAATGTGGGGAGTTGTACATTGGTGTATTGCGAGCGTAGGTGTTTGCATAGAAATTTATTAGATGTGTGAAAGTGAAATTCGAATGGTCGCACATGAGAGAGCGAGAGAGAGAAAGTAGAGCAGGTAGAGTAAATGTAAAGGTGTAACGAATGAACATAATAATATATAAAATGCACGTTGCAGCGTAAGTAGAAAGTTTGGAGAAAGTACTATGTATTATGTATTCTCATTGTGTGATTCTTATTTGATCAATTTTTCCTTGGACTCTATGTCCACTGGGACCGTGCTGTGTTCGGATGCAATTGTGAAAATGAAAATGTCGGTGGTGTACAGATATTTTTGAATTTCAAATGATATTCTATTCTTCATATAAGTACATGTGTATTGTGTAGGTATAAAGTCTATTCGTGCTAATTTTTAACAACATTGGTTTGTTGGCCGGGGGCTGTACTAAACAAAATGCTCACATGCAAAAGTATACACAATTAAAAGCATGTTGAATGTCAGCTGTTTAGAGATTAGTCTGTACGTTGTACCGTATTTAATAATTAAGATACTTAATTGTCTTAATGTTTGAAATTTATTAATTCTTCTAAAAATGTATTTCAGGGAAAATTCTGTTTTGTTTACAATATCGAGACAAAGAATCTGTCTTTTATCACAGGTCACTCAGGAAAATTAGCGTTAAGAAGTAGGAATTGGGTTACAAGAGTACTGTATCCTATTCTGAAAAGGAAAATTTAGTTAGATGTGTGTACTACGCCCAACTTCCCATGTATGCAAATGATTGGCTAGTTTTTAAAAAAAATTACAACAGCTCAAGAACATATTATTGCAAAATTCAATTATTGTAATTGTATAATTTATATGGTTTCTCATTTCTTTTTAAATTGAAAGAGATTCCGTAACAAGAATGTACAGAATAATCTGTATTTTTCCGAACACGTTCTATGAATTGTGAAAGTTTTAAATGTTTTATCGTTGTGAATAATTGGCAATAGTTTAAATTTTTAGATATATGTGTAGTAATGTAATAAATGTCTTGTTGCATTCATTGGCTGATTGATGTTGTACTTATAGTGACAATAGAGAACTGGAGAAACTACTGCAGGCTTAAACCAACTGCCTGCATAGAGAAAGAAAATATAAAAGTAACCTCCAAAAATACACACAAGTGAAGAAAAAAAGTTGTGACAACGGTAGGTTCTGGGTGCAGGAAAAGTTTTTACTGCAGCTTTGGGCACGTCTAACCCTTGCCTTGTGCCAGTCACTTGAACAGTTGCAAGAAACTCTTGCACTGAATGGCAATAGCCTAAAATCCCAATGTGCACTGTGAACAAGAGCTACGTCTGATTTGGAGAGGAAAGGCATTGATTCAGTTCTACTAGTTTTACTAGGTACTGAGAAAAAGTTCTTTCGCCTTTAGTTATGTATATTCACAACGGAGAATTCGCTGTAGCAACTAAATTCGACTGCCTTTACATGCAGCTTTTGTGTGTATAGGGGGACAGCAGAACAATTTGCTTCGAATGGAGCAACCTTGGTACAGGTAATGCCCCTTCATCTGAAAATAGTGGGACAAGACAATTCAAATCACTGTCTTTCACGAATCAATATAAAGGTACAGGAAAGGAGCACCAATTCCACACAAATGGAATTTCGAACGTATCCGTAGAAAAGAGCCTACTGAGACTGAACTCTCTTGGCGATTTTCGACAACGCGAAGTAGACTATGAATTTCCATTGCAGTTGAGAATATTAAGTAGGGGGGGAAGGAGTAGATGTTCAGACTCCATTTTTCAATAATTTGATTAAATTGATGTATAGACTTTGTAAAGCCTGCATTTCGACTATCTATGGACCATCTTCTGTATTTATTTTTAGTTAAGTTAAATACTTGTATTGGTTTCCATTTTTGGAAAGAATTTTTTCGAAAATAGACATCACATTATAATTTTCTTATTCACTCATTCATTAAGGCACATTGGTGAATGACGAGAACACACACGGTTACTTGCATGCGTGTACATAATTTTGTTGTACCTAGATAGATATGCTGTAGTATTTAAAAAAAATCAACCTTTAATATTATTTCAACTATGGTGTTAATAGTAAATTAAATTTTTCAATGTGCATCTAACTAACCCAAAGCAAAACTCGAATAGTATAATTGTGGTTTTATCATAACAACACTGTACAGGGTGTTTTCAACACACAAACATGTTTATTTCGCAATTGTTTAACTTTGGCTCCTTTAAAATTTGATCATACTAACACTGACTCTGAGATGCTTTTGTATTCAATAGATACTTACTTATTTACTAACCAATGCAGTATACATAGATGATTGTGCTTCGACGAGGATTGAGCACAACGTAGATTTCAGCTATTTATAAATTGCTTTGTCTTTCTACTTTCATTGTTAAGGGCTGCAGTACACAAGTTGTTATTGCGATTTAACCTTTGATTTAATTTACTTTCTTTGAAGATCCTGTGCCAGCAGCGCGATAGCGCTGGACAACTTTTAATTCACTTTTGCCTCTTTCGCTTGTATTGCTGTGCACTTATGTTTGTGTTACATGACAAGTGTCTATTCAACATAAAGTTCATTAAGAGAGGAGATGCTGTCAAATAATAAGGCGAGATTTGCAGATAAAAGGACGAGAGCAATAAGTATTTGCTAGAGTCGAGCAGCCAGTGACACAAGCACACTTTAGGGTTTAATTAGCCTTTTTCTCATCTTGAGTGCTAGCACTTGAGTGTTCGCAGAATTGTTCTGCAGAATGGGTCTTTGAGTGTTTAGCCGATCTGTTAATTTACCTTTAACTCGGATAAGTGCAGTGTTAAACTTCTGTAATGTGACATCCTCCAGCATCACCCTGCCGTTTTTCCAGATAAGCAGTTTCTTTAGTGTCATGGCTCTGCTGTACAATGCAATAAAGCGTGTCTAATTATAATGCTCATTGTAGCTCTCTTGTCTGCAGTACTTATGTTTTGTTGCTACAGTAAATGTTCAGATTAGATTCCTAGTCATTCTCCCTTACTGCTACGATTTACAATTATTTAAATAAGTCGCACTCAAGTAAAACTCATAGTCAACACTAAGATACCAATTGCAACAGAGAGAATGTGTGTGCTTGAATTTGAGGACAAATTATCACAATTTACAATTATGATGTTAATTAAAAATAATCGAAATGGCTGACCGACTGTTTGCCTGCAGTTTTACTTGAGAAATCAGTGGTCTTGTTTTATTGTCTTCTGAGGATATCCTGTGTGCTAGAGCCCCGCACCAGGATACACTCCGATCACTTCTAAAGGTATGCAAAATGTCTGAAAGACAATTTAAAAGTAAGAAACCCATAAAGTCGTTGGTTAAAAATATAAGTAAACTCCAAGCTATATAAAACGACGGAGGATGGCATCTTTTCATTATTATTTCTGTCGGGTCTTCCTTCGTCTCTTATTTTAGATTTATATTCAGCTTTTTCTCATTATGTCATCTGAAGAGTTTTTTATGACGATATGTGAGCCAGAATCACTAGCCTGTTATTAATTTTCTCCAGGTTTACTGCGCCATTGTAATAACCTTCAACCGTGGAAATAAGGAATTGTAATGTAAAAATAGAATACGCAAGTCATGCCGTCATACGTAGTATTCATGCGGGGATCTTATTTCGGTTTAGTAGCAACGACATCAGCAAAATCAGCATAGGAATATCTCTACTTATGTTTATAGGAGGAAAATTGGATTTTAAACCTTTTACATGAATACAAAATGCCTTTTAATAAAATTTCTGTTTGGTTGTTTTGTCGCTAGGCTCAAAATGTTCTATTTTCTGTTGGGTCAGAGCTGATACTGTTGTCATCCTCAGATAGGATTAAAATCGACAATCTTATTGATTTTACCTCGAAACCAGTTTTCATTATTTCATTGATAGGATTCCGAACAAACTAAACTTTAATAGCTCTTAGGATTTTGTTGTTCTCCCCTTACCCCTTGGTAGTTCGGTCGCAATCCAACTCAGTTGTCCTGCAAAATGGAACAGGAATGTCATTAATACAAACGATTCCATATTGATTGATGCATTGCCGATTTTCTAATTCTTCATTTTGTATTTCATCAATTCTTTTGCAATACCAGGTAATTCCGCCAGATAAACACAATCAATATTTCATTTAGCAGTCCAATACAAATAACTCTGGAAAATAATTCGATCAATTCGAAGCTTCATTCTGTAAACAGTGAATTCTTTACGAATAGTTTGTTCATCAGCAAACATTCCACGATGATTGCGAGTTTATTCGTTCGTGAGATTGAAAAAAATTCCGATAAGAGTTTCCGTATGAATGTTTAGAAAGCTTATTCTTAGCTCATATTTAGTATAGGGTAGAAAATGAGGCAATACATACAAAATATGTAAGGATCGACATACGGGGGATGTAAAAAGTGTGGTTTAATCCACGACACTGGAAGGATAAATGTTTGCTTGTATATTGAAATGTTCGTTCGAAATGCAGTGGGTACTGTGCTGTTATATTGTGTAAGTATTGGTAAAGGCTGTTCCAGCAAGGGAAATGGAAAACACCTGAATGTACAAAACTGTTTAGTGTATATTGCAGCAGTGAGGTGGTTTATTGATGTGTGTCACACACAGGAACCTAAAGAATTGGGAGGATACCTGTTTGCGTCATTGTGTAGCCTCTTGCATAGAATTAGAGAGCGAGAGCCGTGCATTCGGATTCATCCGGCTTACCCGTAGAAGTTGCTGATTTATCCCCTGTAGACAACAGGAAACTCACGTTGAGCGAGATCCGATCAACGTTCACTTACTGAAGGTTGAGTGTTCTGTGTGAACTCCTCTCCTGTGCATATTTGTATATAAATGTGTATGTGTGGTCTTGTATTGTAATGTATTGGGTGGGCAGCGTCTCAGCTGTAGTTATTCTTACATTTGCAAATAGTTGCTCTTGCGGAAGCAAACCTTACATTATAGCTTGTGCACTGGTGGTCTGGTTAGATTCTACTACATAGTACACGAGTAAATACTATATTCTCGTGCGTCACCGAAAGGAGGACTCCTTATGGAAAATGTTGGACTCTTTAATTCCATGTGGAAGCCAGAGCTCCCCCCTCTTTCTCTTGCATTGTTTGTGTATCTTTCAGAGCTCGTGCAAATTTGATGCATCGCTCCGAGGATTATGCATTAGTGAGCACACTCAAAGGGAAATACAAATAATATGTAGCTAGTACTACAGTGTACAATCTGCATTACAGGCTCCTGTGTGTACACTTAGTCTATAGTAGAAAAATGCGTTGTCAAGTGCTGAATAGATATTATGTACACATACATATCCTACGTATTATTAGGCATACACTCCCGTATGCCCGTTTTGCTTTTGTCAATAGTGAAGAAAGCATTTCTTTATTTATTTGAAACTTTTACAGCGTTTTTACCTTTATTTACTTTTTGCTTGTATTTTGGGAGAACGAACATTTTAATCAAGAAAAGAAGTTTTTTTTAGTTCATATGCATGTTTTATGTATTGAAAGTATTTCATTGAAATTGTGTAATAATGTATTAGTGTACGTGTGTTAATCATTTGTATGAATATGATTGAAGGGTGTAAGAATGATTGAGAAATCTTGTAGCACGCAGAAATAGATGTGCACACTCAAAAAGAGAAGTTGATTCGAACAACTCCATGTTATGAACGTGTTATTAAGGTGACATCAAATCCCATGTGTTGCAACGTCCTCTGTCATTTAGCCTTTAGGCCTGTACGAGATAATAAGTCGACTTTTCCTCCTCTTTGAGGAGGCTATTTGCGTCATGACGTTGTTGGATGTAAGCCTATCCAGTTCATGTAATTCAAGGTTCCATCTGACTCATTTGAGTCGTAACAGTCAGCCCGAGTTGTACAGCTTGCTGACTGTCAATAAGGAAAACCAAGAATCTTTGAACACATGAAAGGCCCAAAAAGCTTAATTTTTCAAAGCACGAAAGAACGTTAAAACCGGTCTAGCAGATTTTACTTGCAGCATGTTCCATCGTGGCCCAACTATCTGTTCTGTACCTACTCCCATAACCAACTGCCAACTAGGGAAGAAACATTTTCTGATTGTACATTTGTAGCACAAGACGTGTATTTTATATATGACACGTAGACCTCAGTCAGTTAGGTCTGATCCAGAGCAAGTGCACGCTTGACTAGTTAACTTCAATCACTTTCTATACACCAGCCTTCGCTGAATAGACGCCGACTTCCAATCACTTTCACACACACACACACACGCACACAGTATAGTGACAATGTTCACTCCACGATCCACTGTACGTGTCTAACCTACAATTAGTTCAGTGTAGAATATTTCTACATCTTTTCTCTTTTATTTATATAACTCATATGCATGTTTGAACTGCATTTCAAATTTCATGGTTCCGTGCTTTCTGCAAAAATTTGGGTATTTTACAATTTTTTCAAATGGACCGAATGTATTTCTAGTATCTAAGCTAAGTATAGATCTATTCATTTTATTATCGTAATAATTTTCAGATAATATCACAACGAATTTTAAAACGATCAATTTTTTCAACCTCTAATATTAATAATATGGCTAATTGTACTGTATGGCCTTATCTTCTATTGTTGCCCGTGTAGCGTGAAGTTATGAAGTTCCCAGCTAACAATGCATTATTTGTGGAACGGCAAACAAAGAGATCGTCTCTCTATTGGTACACAAACACACACTACACTTATGCAGCATAGTTAAACAGACATGTAATAAATAGTGTGCCAGTTAAGAGAATACCTCCTCTGTTCTACATTTCTGTCTATAACCATTTGCATGAAATTATTTGGTTCAGGAACTTGCACAAACAGAGCATCGTAGTCTGTACGTACGATATTGGAGTCAAATATCCGTCAGCAGTGGCAGCATAATAACAGAATTCACAGAACCCACTTTTCCATTAGGATATCTGAGCGAGCATTCTAGTAAGTAAGTAGTACTTGTGAAAGCACTTTCTATCCTGCTCCAATCTTATTTTACTGTTGGCCATACTGCAGTTGATTGGTAATGGCAGATATGCATCTAGTACTATTGTATGTATTTTAATTGCGAATCTGTGTCAAGGTTAAATATAGTAGATATCGAACTGACTTGACAAATGCGTAATTTGCATAGGCGTCAAAAAGTGTGTTCATTGAAAAGCAAATAATAAGTAATGGGTCTCGTTTATTATTGATCACAAGTTCAAACGCTGTGCAGAATATTACATTGGTAGCAGCGGGGTATGGTGGTGGTGCGTCTGCGGATATAAATAGTATATACGTACCGGACCGAGACTCCATTTGTTGAAATATAATCAGGTTCGCTGACAGCTCTTCCTTTTGCTTTTGCTACCATTTATATTCTGGAAATTACCATTCATGGCTCAATGCAGCAGCTGAAAGTCTGTTGAAGATGATGAGTGATTTTGTGCACATGCTGTCTGTTCATTACTGGCACGTATTCACTCTCTTTCTCTCTCGCTCTCTCCGGCAATTTGAAAATGTGAGAGCACTAGCTCTATACGATTTCTATTGAGTAGATGGTGAAATTAAATGTTCTTTCAAATAGATAGTAGTGTGAGTTTGATCGTGATGAAATTTGCCAGTCTATTTGTCCCGAGGAGAGGAGCAGTCATGCTCCGTGTCCGCCGCGTGTGCATCTTTCGCACAATTGGAACATTTAAATGCAAATGAAGTAATTCTATATGGAATTCCTTTGATTCATCAAATCCGTCATTCGTTTTCATCAGTCATGCCCACACTGTGAATATGAAACAGGCCTGAGGACACTTTCAAAGTGAAATTGCTTGTTGGATGTCAGCCAGTCATTCTCTTGGAAACATTGACTTCTCTCTAGAATTCAGATTGCAAATTATGTTGTTGTAGGTTGTCGCTAGATCATTTGCTTTAAGATTAGATGGATTCTATGTCAATTCTCTTCAATTTATTTCCTTCTTCGAAACATGTAAATATCAATAGTTTTTTTGCACAGTGGAAATGCCAGTTTTCGTACTGCTTTACAGGTCCCTATTCCATATAACATCAAATCCTACTACCAGAAGTGAAATTAGTGACATAAATTGTTAGCTGTTGTAGGCAAGTGAATGAATTCTGTGTCATTGAATGCACTGTGCATTATTATCGCATTTTATTCTAGTAAATACGTACTGTATACACAGAAAATACAGTCAGTGGGAGAGAACAATCGAACTGAAAATCTGTCTCTTTTTAATGAGCATCTTTTTACAACCTTATGGAAATCTACCTTTGCAAAACCAATCTTGCAGTTTTAGGGCACAACAATCGCTTTCCACTCACACGCAGTTTCCTTGTTAGTATTTACTTATCCATCGGTATGTATGGCAAGTTCACGTGTAAATGCAGTGACGTCTCACGAGTGATCCATTAGTTACACAATTAACTCCGGGAACATACATTAATGACGTCATCAAAAAATAGAGATTTTTGGACCCCTTCCCCTACAAAGTGATATCATTGAATATTTTGATCCGTGTGTTTAAACCCGTAAACAATCCTTAAGCTGCGAAACCAAGAAATTCCTACATGTTCTCGCGCTATTTTGCCAAGGAATACATTCATATATTTAGCCAGATTCAGTTTTTGTACGTTACGCACATAAAATCGCAAAGAGTAACGATGACATCATCTTTCGAAAGACCCATCGTCATTAAAATGCAAACCCCCTGCCCGTTCAACTGATGACGTCATTAATGCATGTTCCCTATGTACTACAAAATTTTGTATTTAGAATAATTGATTCTGCTCTAACATATAAACGTTAACAATCCACACGCTTTTTGCGTCAGACACTACCGTTAAATTTCTAATACATAAAAGCATGATTCGGGGTAATAGTTGTATAAAATGTACCTATGCGAATCAAAAAATAAGCTGAGTACATCACAAGAAACATCCATCCCTTTATTTGTGTTCATTTATGTAATAGTATTATTTGTATGTTGAATGAAAGGTTGCATTATGTAAATTCAACTCCATTTCTCTATACTTTTTCACGAATCAAAGGATGTAATCCCGTAAGGATTCATCTTTTCTTTTGATCTTCTTCTTCATCCATGTTTGCCAGTTTTCAAGTTGTGTGTCGCCACAGCTAGATCAGTCTAATTTGCTCGTTTTTGACATTGTATCCACCAAATCCCCCAACTACATACATTCACAAAAATGACAGAGCAACCACTTTCTGTTATTGTACATAGGTTCAGTATTCGTATTTGTGATAATCTTCAGATTGTACGAATAGAAAGACAGTTATTTTCACTTTGGATTTGGATCATAAGCGTATGCGATAAATGTTAGTTGTTGTATGTAGTATTGTGTGGTGTGCTGTTGTAGAGAATGAGTAAATGGAGACATTTTATTTTTGCATACAAAAGAAAGGTCAAAAAAGCACCGGAAAATTCCTCGTCTACTACACTACTATAAAGAAGAAAAAAATCTCTATTTTTTCTTAGAATAGTTCGTAGTATTCTGTATTAAGTGAGTGTGTTAAATATTTCTTCAATCCAAGTTATATAGTACTGTCTCACGTAGAAGTACGTATACTTGCAGCATTGCGCGACAATCAAAACTTTTTCCTAGACATTTTAACTAATGCCGGTGTAAAATTGTAAATAAAAACTTTTAATGTGTGTAGGATTGTCTGTAGCCTAGTTTTAGGTGGCACTGTATAAAAAACCAGATCACAAATGGTAGTACTGTGTATACATTTTTTGAGAAAGTAGTGAAAGTGGAGAAAGTGGGACTACTCATGACGTGTTTATTGCGTGTGCCCGATTTCAGTTCAATGCTTTTTGCCTAATTCTGTCAAATTAGAGAGAGTCTGTGTTCTGGTGCATGTACAGTAGAACAGGTGTCCCCGTCACGCAACTTTTAGGAATGGATATGCACATCGTCCCTGGTAAGGAACTATAGATGGATGGAAGAATATTTAAGTAGGCGTTTGAATGGCTATCTCATGTTTACTTCAATGTTCTTGTGTACAAAAGTGTCTATTTGTAGTACATATTATGTACATAATGTCCCTGAGAATATGCTTCGGGCCACCAAATGAGTCCTGAGCAAACCCCGGGTCCTCTAAGTATAAATGTAACTATATTATATACATTTTCACTAGCCTTAGAGTGAGCGAGATTTGATAACGTGAGCGAGCTACAAATTAAACCAGTGCATTGGGTTGGAAGGGGCTTGCAGAATAAACATGAGACTTTCTTAAGTAAAGCCTATTAATACCGCTCACAATACTAATAATAGAGGCCCAGATGGATCAATGCTGTAGTAAGTGGAACAAATAGTGTTACAGCAGTAGTATAGGCCTTTACAAGATTAATTAAATTACCTACGCAAGTCAAATTTACATTCGTTTTCTTCTTCACTGCTATCTCCTTTGAATGTATCATCATGGTGTAATTTAAATCAGTCGAGATCGCCCAAGAAAGAAAATTAACACTAATTGAGTCTCATGCGGTCTCACCATTCATTCCGATATATTAAACGGATAATTTTTTACAGATGAATTTCCAAGTGAAAACCCAGAGAGAGAGAAGCACAGTAAATATTACTAGATATTCATACTCGTTCCTGGGGAAAAATTCACACTCTGTGTCGACACAAAGTGAAAGCTTGCTAATTATTTTGATCCAAATTCCTGACACATCTTCAAGGAGGTGATTATGGTGCTTGTACTAGTCAGTGGCCTATATTAATTTATGCCCCCGTATAGACCTATTTACTTCCTAAATGACGGTATAGAAAACGCTCTCAAGTGTAAAACTGCCGCCCATAATCATCCCATTTATATTCAGTGGTAATGAAGTCGAATTATGATACTAATCATATATTTGCACACTGTGATCATTTTTATTATTATTTGGAAAGGGGTAGAATAATCAGATTGAAATAATCTGGGCCTTGAGTGTCCCATAGGTAAATACGCAATTCATTGCACAATCTTAATAAATTCACGCTTGCATAAAACGTGACTTATTTACTTAATGAACACAGTTCTTTTATGTGTTGCATTAGTTGCGTATGATAGAAAGTTACATAATGTGCTATTGTACACATATATTTAGGTAGCTCGCTATATATAACTTGTTTCGTCGTAGTCGATGCATGAATTATTCATGAAAATAATCAAGCTCATTTTTTTCAAAAACTTTTGCACTTCACAGTAATCTAAAATTCCGTTTTAATTACATTATTTATGTTATATGATGATAGCAAGAGCGAAGACATTATACCCTCTCATTAACATACTCATTTATAACGTGTTCCTTGCATTACACTTTTAAATCACTTTGGTTCACGTTGAGAGAACGCAGTGGTACCTTCCACAGTGTTAGCTGGGAAAGGAAACGTCACAGTTCTGGCAGTCGTACATTTGTTATGCATTGACTGAGTTGCATGTGGCTTTGCATACCTTGCGCTTTGCTTGATGGTACAAGAGAGAGAGAGAGGGAGAAAGAGAGAGAGAGAGTGAACTGGAAGCTTCCGGTAGACAGCCACAGTGCACCAGAGGTCCCTTGAAATGCGAATTGCGTTAGGTACTTATAGAGTCGCGGATGGTGCTATATAATGTATGTGTCTATGTATATATTTATACAGATTACGGACTTGGTTGTTCTGTACACAGAGCGAGAGAGTATAGAGGCCACGTTGTGTAGCCGTGCCCTGGCATCGTAAATTTATCAGTGTAGGTAAGTAGATAAGAACGTGGAGTCTAAAACCTCCCTCAGGAGTCTAAAGCTGAACAGTTACATAGAATGTCGGCAGATAAGTGTCCTACACTGTAGTAGTAGCTGTCCCTTGGTATATGCACAGTGGGGTATACTGATATTCTATAACAGGGGAGAAACATGTTCACTAGTGTACCTTGAAACAAGTGAAAGTAGGCACACAGCTACTTTCCCGTATCTCTACAGCTATCTGTCTCATTGTCAGTAGTTCAAATGGTAATATCCAGTCCGCTCTCAGGAAAAATCTATGAGAGTGTCCCTGCATTTCTCCAACTTTCTCCATCACTCCCGCACTTACTTCACATCAGCTTAAGAAGTCTTTTTTCCTGAAAATTGTGACATCAGCATAAAGTACATTGCGTTAAGCTTAACCTTGGTTTGACTTTATTCTCTATATTCCCTATCCTCTCACACTATTCTATCGTACATGGTATAAATGTGTATTCTATATACATAGTAAGTATGTATTTCATACTTTGGGCAGAGAAACAGAGGTAGTGTGTGTGAGTGTGGCTTCCGTGCACTCGTGTCCTGGGCTTGACTCGACTTTCTCATATTGCCACTTAAACTCACAGTTGGTAGTAAGTACACATTTCTCGCTACTTTATGTGTTTGACTCTGTTTCAAGAATAACTTCCTTTATGCGCTTCGGCACATTTAGTATGAGTTAGTGGAATGTGAGAGTAGGTCTACCTGTATAGTATAGTGTGTATTACCTATATATATTATATCGCAATATCGCTGGAAAGCCAGTTTATTTGCTTTAACTGGCTGAATAATAGTGTAAGAGCGATATTTCCCAGTTAAATGTTGACACAATCCACTTGCACGGAAAATCCAACGTCAAAGTCAAGTTCACTCAAATCAAATTTCCCTGACAGTCATTGAAAAAAACATGAAATTGTACAGCAAAACAATTTTCAATGGGATTTTTATAACTCCGCAGATACGGTGCTTAAAGTCGCGTTTCTCTTTATTTACTTTACTAAGGTAAGTGAAGGTAATAAATGTTCCTTTACAATCTATCTGTTTCCGGGAGAGACAGTTGTTCTTGAACTATATATTAAATCAATTGGTTCGCTTGCCGATGCATTGTACCCAAAGCAATTTTCACCCATTACCAAATCCTTGTTAAAAATTGATTAAGACGAAGACAACGAAAGATGCTATTTTTGTACATTAGTAGTATTTAGCGGTGCATTTATTTTTTCCGAATGGAATGACTGAATGTATAGCTGACACAGTGAGAGAGAAATAAAGAAAGAAATTAGGATTCACCATCTCTGCACAGAACAGATGAAGAAGAGCTCATTATCCGTTGACGGTGAAAAGATGAAATCACATATTAAATAGAGTAGAAGAGAATAAAGATGCTTTCAGAGTTTCTCTCTCCTCCTGTTTCATGCTAATCTCATCATTTCCATGATAATTTCCTTTGCGTCGTCTCTCATTTCATACATAATGCGAGGAACAGTACAGAAAGCAGACCAGATCAGGCCACCAGTTTCCTTGCTACTTTCTTCCACGTACAGATATTATTATATGATTTCGATGCAACCAAGATATTGCGTTCGTCCAAACACTCATCCAGTAGTCAAGCTCACAATATAGAGATAAAATAATGCCTTGTGTCACTGAGAGCCAAATAGAAAGCAGACTTTCCCTCATCCCTGGATCAAACAGCTTTTCCTTTTACGACTTTCTCTTTTCTTCGGGGCGACTGTCAGCTATGCGTGCTCGTAATGGGAAACTTGATGAAAGTTAACATGTTCATTTTTAAGTTGGAGGACGAAGCCAATTTAGAAAAGTGTCCGTGTGAGCTTCCCTTTTTATTACCGAAAAAGCTAATTTCCCTGTATTTCCACGGAAAAATTCGTCTGATGATAATCAGCTAAGACATACTGCTGCACGTTTCTACACGCTATTCAAATATTATTCATTTTTCACTGTTCTCTGTACTACCATCACCATACCTGCTTGTTCTTTTGTATATTATATTCACACATCACACAATATTATCGACGAGTTTAGATTAAGATTCTCTTCTGAGGTAAAAAGATACACGAATATGTAAATATATACCTCTGCTACGTACTTTATATTTCTACCAACACTGTAATATATGTTTATTATATCCTACAACTTTTAAAGATTATCTTTGTACGTACAGCTGTGTATTCTATTGGACTTCCTATCGTTAGTACTCCAAAAGAAAACTCAACTCGTCGCATAAACTGTGAAGCTGTCTCATCTACTCTACTTACTACTTACTACTTGTATCGAATTCATTTATTTTATGACATGACAGACACTTGCGCCTGTCTATTTAATGTCGTGTTAGTTGCATTGCGTAGGAAATGGTGAATGTAGTCGAACGGGGTAGCACGCACTGCTGCAAGTAAATTAAAAAACTTGTGGTGCGAGCAGAGTGTGCCCAATAGTTAATCACAATGCACGTATCTTGAATATTAATTAGGGAACAGTGGGAAAATCTACTAATAATTGGGTATTAAAATATTCCACTATTGTATAATACTAAGCTTCGAGGCAGGTTTATAAATAGAGCACTATTCTTACTAATTACCCATACTATAGTTGAAGTAGATATTTATTATATTGGATAGATACGTGTAGTATATTTATAGAGGATTAAGTAAATAAGTAAAGCGCCATATGTATTGCAGTGTATTGTTAGCAGTTGATTGATAAAAGATACATATAGCATGATGATGGATGCCTTTTGTTTCCGAAAAGCAGAAGTACTGTAATCTGGAGGCAATGTCTGCGGTACACGAATAAATATTCGTCGAAATCCGTCAAAAGGTCAATATGCAGAATTTCACCACTTTCACCAGAACTGTAAACTGTTGAGAAAACCCCTTCATGTATTGTGAAGTTGTGCAACATCCACATCAGTTGTTCATCGTGGGAAAGTGGTCGGGTGCGATGTAAAACCTTTATATATGCATAAGATTGTGATTCGCTTTGATAAAAGGAGAAGGGGATAATAATATCTATTGTATATCATGAACTGTACTAGTAGTACATACGGTTATATGCAAGACCTGTGCGTGTACCTACAATGCTATTCGAGTAAGCACCTTCGTTTCTAGGTTTATTAAAAAAAATATAGTCTCTACGTACTACTAAAAGTAAGCCGGCATCAAAAATCGCAACTCTATTAAATCGTAAGTGAATCAACAATTAAAATGCATACTCCATATTAACCAAACAATTAGAATAAGTACGACTCTTTGTGTATTGTTTGTTTATAGTGGTGGGTAATAAAATATCATAAGAAAAATTAACATCCAATGAATCGACTAAATTTGTCATAAATATACACAAAGAACCTTCAACTGGTTGTTGTATACGCAGATGCGTCAATGAACGTGAAATTTAAGTAATGCAGGGCGTCTAAAATCTTATTGCACAGGATTTTATTTCAATTTATTCAATTTTATTCTAAAGACAGGTACTGTAACGAACGCTATCTAATTATTCCAAGCCGTGTCTTCGTTGAGATTGTAGACGTCCTGTATAGCATATCCATTTGCGAGATGATCGTATGTACAAATCGTTAAATTTATCCAGCAATTAAATGTCGAAACCTTTAATTGAAAACTGGCAATCTACTAATTAACTATAATAATAAACTTATAAAATTAATAATGTAACTATCAATACACTATTCGTACCTACGTGTTCGGCTATTGTTAATACTAAGATTATTAAAAGGTATAATAAATAATGTAATTACGTAATATGCGTTAAGTACGCACAAGGGGATCTAATTAAAGTAGTAAAACCCACAATGATATATCTACATAAATAAGTATTCATAAATTATGTCATAGTACATGAATCAAGTATATTATTACTGTGCATCGTCAGAATGTTCTCAAGTTAGTTAGCGACATTATGATATTGACCGAGAAGGATTAACCTCTGACCTGATCATATAGACAGTTGAGTTTTGTTCCTAAACGACGTACTACAAAAAATATTTTTACCTACGAAAAGACCTACTACGACTACCTAGCTAAAAATCTTGTTCGTTATTGACATGGACAGTGAAAGTGAATGGGTGCTGCTGCTCTCTGCCAAATATTTATAGAAATATGGACAAATGTGTGTTTATCGTTCAGAACAACAATTTACCGTTGTGAAGTGCTGTTCCGTCTGTCTTTGGTGTCGTCGGCATTTTCATAGAGACTAAATGCCCCACATACGATTGCTATAAAAATGTAGTGTGGTAATAGAATCCCATCACGTGTCCTTTTCAGCAGAAGCTGATAGCACACCTTTTGTTGAGAATGTACCTAACTATTATACGTTACTTTGGATAGTTGTTGCGATATACGACGGTGTTCGGTTTTCGGTAATCGAGACAATGGAGTGTAATTAACCAACAATAAGGCTTTACTGTAATACATTTAAGTAAACATCAATTATGCCAATCATGTTTTTTTTACTCGTGGTGTAATACTTTTAGTGTGTATTTTCCGTACTGCTTCCACTCAATTTTACCTTCTGTAAAACATTTGTCACTTTTCTTTGTTTTTAAAGAATCCATGTGCACTTTACAGAAATTTAACAATTTTAGCGAAAACGCATAGGAAATTATTACACAATGTTCATTAAATAGTTTAATGACTACTTATACTAGGAATGATTTCGATAATACTAATAGATAGCACATACATTATGTGACATAATAATAATATGTATTCAAGTAAGTCTCCTTCCTTGTTCATAATAAGTATTAATGTGCATGTATTGTAAATCGCTGATGAACTTTTGTAGATTACAAACATTCCATGAGATTTGTAGAACATATACGTAGATTGAGATTTTCTCGCAGTTGGAGTTTTCTATTACGGTTACTTAATTAATTAGAGTGTAATTCAAATGCCGATTGACTATTCAACGGATCCAAATTCACTGACAGGGTTACATGTGTCACACCAGTCAAGTCACCGATTCCTTTTCTCTGGCATCGAATATTTGTCCTTTCATCAATTCAAATATGAAGGTAGAGTGACTGATTGCGATTGCACGAACTGTAAATAAAGTAGAAATATCGTCGTGGTACTTTCTAATATGGAATTCTACGAACAATTGGCCTAGATAATTAATAAAGTATGTTAGTGTGCATGGAAATGTTGTTAGCAGCAGCCGATTAACTTTTGCCTATAACTGCCTTCTGCTTTTTAATAGCCAGTAAAAATGTGCTTGGAATGAATTAGTGAAATTATCGAAAGATAGAAATCAGTTCAATGTAGTTAAATGCAAGTATCCTTTTTACAAGAGCAACACAAATCATACTATCGATTCTAAACACTAAACACTACGATCAAACGCGTTGTCTTGTCTGTGTGTCGAGCTAAGCAAATTGGGGTAAGAATATGTACAGACTCGTTGATTATCGGTGTAGTGTGCAAGTCTCTGTTACTTTAAAATACTGGTTAAAAACGAAACATTACATTGCTGCAACCTGTATGTTATATTTACATCGGCATAAAGATTACGTAAAATTGTAGATATACAGATATTAAAGTGTACCATGTATATGAGTACTGCGGAAACAAAATCAGTTTTCCGAAGACATAATAAGATATATACATGAATGTCCTCTGACTGAAAATCACTATAAGAATATTGTGAGACACACAACTATTAATAAATCTTAGTAATGATAGATGATAAATTATAAGGCCAATGAGTTGAATTGTATTTAGCATAATACGAAAGTTGATGAAAAATATGTAAATAGTATACTAATGGATAAATTTGATTTGATCGAATGGACGGAAATAAAACTGTGAAATGCTCCTCGACCTATTTTCAAAAAATATTTATTGTTCATTTGTTATCATAGCGAATAATGAAGATGACAGCTGTACAATAAAATTTTGCAGCTCAAGTGCAGTAGTAAGTAGTATAAAATAATAATGTTTACTGAAACTGGATCAAGTGCGCATTACACGTTACCAGGTGTGACTTACGTACAAGCGTTCTATGGTCACATCACAGTATAATACCCTAGGTCCAATGTTGTAAAATTACAATCGATGCTGATAAGATGTTTTATCATCCTTCATAAATAGCACGTTTTCTACATAATTCATCCGTGTTTCGCTTTCAATGGGTGGTTCGTCTTTAACAGCTTGTCTGTCGGTCGTGTGGTCTGGTTGAGTGAAGAGCCGACGGAAAAGTTGGAGTGAACGTTGGTAATACACTATTTCTGACGAAGCGAGAATAAACGGAGTGAGTAGATTCTTGTGTTGATCCCCGTGTCAGACCAGCTCGCCACACGCCGTGATGGTAATCTTTTCAGATGTTTTCCCTGACTTCGAGCCGAATTTCTTTGTACATGAAAGTTACACAAAGTATACACTTTTGATATCTTGACATGCATAATAAAAACATTAATTAATGTGTTCGCTATTGAGTGTTGTTGTGTAAACCGCAGAAAGCGCTTTGCAAATTACAGTGAGAAGAGCCACTTTCACTGAAAGTGGTACATAGTTGAATTCTACACTAAAATAGGATTCGTTTTTAATACTAACCAGTTAGATTCGTTTCTGTTAAGCTTAGCTAACTGCTAGAATGTCCAATTTTGTTACTAAACGAACAGTAGGCTATATGGATATTTACAAACCTTACCTCAATTTTTTTCAGGATATCCAAACCGGAAACTATCAAACCAAAGACTACGTGTTTTCCATCCAACCTTGGCACAAATTAATAATACATCAATTAGGTAGTTGCGAAACGCAAACCATAAGTAAATTATCATAGGAATAAATTGTTTCCCAAGAGTAGATTGATTTAAATTGTAAAAATTTTGATTGACATTTGGTTTCTAATATTCGTTAGTGACAATAAATCTAAAAATATACGTTTATTGCAACAACATACCAGTTGGTTGGTTGAAAAGAAACAAAAAATTGAGATCCATTTGTATTAGGACCCGAGTTGGCCATGGAGAGTGTGCCAGGTGCAGAATGCCTCAAAATTGTGTTTTCATCAGGAAATTTACCCCCATAAATGCTTTTTCCACCCGTGCCATCATTATTTGTGAAATCTCCCCCTTGAGCCATCTGCAGAAAAGAAACGAATTACTCAATACTTATTCATCGGTTACTTTTAGCAGATACAAACGAAGTTTCTTACAAAGCCAGGTATAACTCGATGGAAGATGGACCCTTGATATCCGTATCCTTTTTCATGTGTGCAAAGACATCGAAAATTCTCCGCAGTGATGGGAACAATGTCTGTTCGCAAAAGAAAAGCCATCCTACCCACAGTGGTTTTTCCTATTTTAATGTCCAAATATACTTGAGGATTTTGGGGTTTACGAACATTTGGCCCTGTCCCGATTTCCTATACGCACACAAAAACCAAAAAGTTTATTAAATTCTAAACTCAAAAATAGGGCTAGCAAAGGTTAAACCTTTTACCACTAATATAATTTTGACTCTCATTTCCGATTTTACCTTCCCAGCTGAAATATCAGCGCCTGACCCTCCATTTTCATTTTCGGCCTTATCGTCGTCTTTATCGTCTTTCTCTACTCCGAGAGTTTCCCCGGCATGTTTTGTGAGCCAAGAATCCTCTTGCCTAAATATAATAAATTTACTCGTCCAAAATTGGAATTTATTATAGAAATTAGACCTTCTGAATGTAAAGGTCGTTGTGATTTTAATAGCCAAGCTTTCGTCTACACAACCCTAAACTTCTTGGGTGAGTTGATAAGTGTTGAGAAGAATGTAAGGAGTTGGGAGGACTGAACAAGTTAGATAGAGTACGGAAAGGCACGGAAAAGTGGATTTTGATGCAAAGGCTTGAATACATATGTCACCTGCCAATATCTCGTTTAGAATAATTTTTGTGTGAAGTATTCATACAGTTTTCGGGGATAAAAATCGCAATAAACTTGAGATTCAGAAGTCTTAATTTCCAACTTCTAATTTCTTTGATATGAATTTCTTATCATACTCTTACCATATTGGTCTCGTGGAAAAGTCTTTGATTTTCATAGGCCTTGCCATGTTGACCCGAACGGTTCTTCCAAACAGTTCCGAGTCATTCTGTTCCAAATAAAAGTTTACTACTGTATACTGCATGTTTTAGTAATGGTGTGCATTGATGTACATATTTATAATCTACTATACACCCGACACCCACCCGCATCTGCTGTCTGCCCTTTGCTTATTTCATCATATAGTACATAATTGTATTACTAATTACCAGGTAGGAATTCAATAAAAAAAAATAACATACGCATTATTAGTAATAATGCGTAGGTTATTTATTACGCACAGCACAATATTCTATTTATTACATACATATATGTAATAAATTATTCGTGAGACATGAGATGGCAATGCATTAGAGTAATTTATGATTCACGAGTCATACCATATTATCTATCGCTGCTGCAGCATCTTCTGCAAGCTCAAATTCAACAAAAGCAAACCCTCTGTGTTTCTGAGTTTCATAGTCAAGGGGCATTTGAACATCATTAATGTCTCCGAATGGGATAAAAGCTGCCTTTATGACGTCGACATCAACCTCTTCTGCTAAACCACCTGAAATAAAAATATTGGGATTTAATATGTGGCAGCGAGAGCGGGAGAACAATTAATGGCTTTTACCATCTCATACTTTACTCATTATTTGATAAACAACTTAGCAAACATTTGTCCAACAAATGTCAACCACCAACCACCTACCTAGCAGTCACCGTGAAAAGTTATGATGTATAAATATACAAGAATTTGATTGTAAATTAGTTGATTATTTAAATTTGATTAGTTGATAAATTCTTATAAACGCTGGTTACGACAATTAATTATGCACTAAAGACTAAAAAGTATGTTTGTAAAGCAATTTCTTACCGACGTAAACAGTTCGTTTTAAGGATTGTGGAGTAGCCATAATGTGGCTGAACCTGACTGAAGATACCAAACTAACTTAGAAACAAAATGTACACTAACACTAAAATATTCACAATCAAGGATATAACTATGAAAAAAAATAAAAACTTTATTTTGCTTCTAATTTGTTTTGTAATTTTGTAAGTGTAATTTCAAATGCGGGTTGGTAATAAATCGAGTAATGGAATTTAGACAATTCCAGAATCCCGGCAGATAAATGCGCTCAAGAAGGCAAAAGATGACGTATCCTTGCAGTGCCGGTAAAATTTCAAATTCAATCCTCACTCTGCTTGAAGCACGCGGTTGCATCTTTACCCATTTAAAAAGCTTCAAAATACGGCTTTGAAGATAAAATTGAAGTGTAATTGGTTTTATAATAAATTTTTGCAAACAATTTTTCGGAGTTTTCTTTCTCAACAGGTTAGTGAAATTTATACAGTTGTAATGCTTGTGTACTTTGTATACCGTTTACTTCCATACGCCACTCAAGTGAAAAATTGAGAAAATATATTGATTGTATTTACATAGTATTATTTATATTTGATGTTTGAAGTAGAATTGTGATTATTGAAGAAATCAGACCAAACCCCGTCTCCATACCCAAAACCAAAATGCCTGATATTAACACTAATGAGAAATGGCTAGATATGTTCTACCGTTTAACTTCCGAAAAAGAGATCGATCGTCAGCGATCTGGAATGTCAATTTTGAATAAACTTTTAGAACTAAAAAAAAGTGATAAGGTATTTGAGAAAGAATTTCAGAAACGAAACAAAGAAATACTAAATAAAACAAGTTTAACTGTATTGATATTTTTGTATTTAGGACGCTTTCTTGACAAATGTGGAATACACAATTGGGCGACTAATTCGGGGACATATGTCATCGAGCTTACAAACGAGAGGTTATATGTTTACTGCTTTATCCTCTATTCTAAGAGTGTGCGACGGAATCACCAATGAGATGGTAATGGAATATATAGAAAAAAACGTGGAACTAGAAAAAGATGATACTCCGAATGTAAGATTTTTAAAATTCCAGGGTGAACCATTAATAAATAATATACTATGAGTTTTTCTGCCTACTTTGTGCTACAAAGTAGGAAGAAAAACTTTATTTAAAAACATCTTGTGCTGAAGACGGGGGATTTTCATTTAAATAATGTACTGTTTAGCTGTACCAACTTTTTTTAATGTAGATGAAGCAAAACAAAAGTTTGGCAGCAATTTTAACATGTGGAGCTCTTTTGCATAGTCGAAATATCAAGCAATTCAACCGGAATACTCTGAAGCACACAATTGAGTGCATATCGAAATATGCATGTAGGAAGCAAGCGTTTATGCAGTATGCGACACCATTTATAAGTGAACTTTTTCAAAAAATTAATAAAGAATACCAAGGTAAAGAGAAAACGAAGCTATGCGATGGCATCATTCTACCTGCAATGGAACCGTTTTACGAAGAATTGAAAAAACCCCACAACAATTATGTTCGTCTACAAATATCCATTGCATCGTATGCTGCGCAATTCGGAAACGACTATGAAGATTTTCTTCGTGATCAGGATACAGTATTGGAAATACTTATGGTATATTATATAACCTTTTTTATTTTGTGAATCAAAAATTAAAATACCAAAGTATCCAGTTTGTAGGAAACTTGAATTAAGATCATTTTTGCAGGCAAATGAAGTTTTAGAAGGAAGCGAAATGGAATTATTGTTCCAATTTTACGATTCAAACAATCCCACTGCAATAGAAACATTTTGGAACATTTTCACTGCAAACTTGAGTGCCACCCATTTAAATCATTTGTGCACTTATATTGATGCGTGCAGGAAATGTTTTTCAATTATTGACGCTCTCAATCCCAAAATTCTTAAAGCTTTGTATACCACCATGAAATCTGGAGTGAAGGAACACAAAACGAAAGCTGAGGCGGTGTTGGACACTGTTGTGAAGTGGATCAGTTCATCACCTTACATTCTGAAATGCCCAAGTATGTTTAGTTACAATGTTTAATATTTTTGCTTCCCCATTAATATAATCGTGTTATTTTAATCGTTTAGGCGAAAGAGGAATCGCAATCAAAAACTTATTTTCTGGAAATCCAAACATTTTACATTGTTACAAAGAAATGGCTCGTGTACTTCGTCTCCTCGTGAGTACATTGCAACCAACCGAGTTACGAGATTTAACCCATCTTTGTTGTGAACAAAGTATCAGTGAAACAGCGTCAACTAACTACACAATTACGGCCATCAATTTTTTGACGAGACTAGCGCAGATGAAAAACATCGAGACTGAATCGAAAACTGAAATAGTAAAAAGTATTCTAAAACTGAGTAAAAAGGAACCTTCGTTTGACGTTAAGGAAGAGCCATCAAATTCCAATGAGGAATCCAAGAAAGATGAAACTATCAATGACGAGGATGACGTTGTCATTAGTGTTAGAAACAAAGCTCTCATTTCTATTCTAAGTTTTGCGTATAATGTCGATTTCATTGAAGAAATCATAAAGGACAGTGAAATTATGGACGATTTAACCCCCAAAGAACCTACTTCTGAAGTAAGTACATCTAAGGTTATTAATTTTTAATGTTTTCGTTTGTAAGGCAGATAATTTATGATGACTATACCCATTTCAGTTTGATGAAGGAGTGAAGAAAGCAAAAAAGTTGCTCAAATCCGTGAAGAAAGACAGACAGTTGTATTATGTTATTGGAAGTTACTATATTTACCTGCACATTGATACTCCAGCTGCACTTCCTGTCATAAATGTAATTTTAACCAATTAATTATGCGATAACACATGCAAGTTAGTATTAGTAATGTAAAAATAATCGTCATCATCTACTTTTCTAATAGGAACTTGTTAGTCTATGTGGGGAACGACAGAGCAAGTCCAACGAAAAGGAAGGTGCTGAAATTGTACTAAAGGTTGTACTAAATAAAGTTTTGAGAGAGCAGCAACCACTTCTGAATTATCAACATCTTTTCAGTCATCTCTTAGCGAAGGACCTTATTGACGACGATACAATCAAAACTCTAGCAGAAACTATCGATCTAAGCACAGAATCTGACAGCGATGAGTCGGACGAAAGTGACAAGGAGGACGAGGAGGAAGCAGAAGATGATAATGTTGAAGATGAAGATGAGGATGTCGAAGACATTGAAAGTGTTAACGAGGAAGAGAATAATGTTAATACAATAAATAGAAACAAAGTTGTAGTGGAGAAAACTGACGAGGTATGTATGTTGTTTGTTTAGAAAGCATTTAAACTTTGTCTCGTACCAGCGCTACCCTACCATATCCCAGATTAATTTAAATAAACATTTTCATGTTTTCAGTAATAATTATCCCCCTTCTTATTGTAGGATTCGGATGCATCTATGGATTTGGACGATGCCCCCGAAGAAGAATTGCGGAGGATGGACATGATTTTAGCGAACGCAGCCAGAAACAGAGGGAAGGATGAAATGGAGAAAGAGCTTCGATACACAATGAGGGTAAAGAATCTACTAAAAGTGGTTATAAAACGAAAAAAGAGTACACCATTGGCAGAAACCCTTAAGAAACAAATTAAATTAGTATAATGATAATATAATAGTGACACCTAAGAATAGAAACAATTTTATTATATTCATTGATTCTACTGCTTATTGCAGGCTTATTCAGTTCACCGTACAGTTTTTCAGATATATGAGTTATTCTATTTATATAAAGGGGCATTTTAGCAAAGTGCAGATTATGTATGTATTTTAGCGTGTGAGTAATAGTTTCTGAATTTTGTTTGCAAAAGAGTAGCAATTACTGTTAGAAACTAGAAAATCTAGGCGTTATTTTATTTTAAGCGTGTGGTATTTTCATTACAAATAACGCAACGTAAATACATTTATGTACAATTGTGGGTATTAAAATATATTAAATAATGTATGTATTACTGCATTATTCATCGAATTAACTTAAATTTTGACCTGCTGCAAGCCATGATTTTGGAATTTGCGAGGTTTATTATTTGTGGTTGTACGTTCATCTTTTTAACAAATAATTAATGTCTGTGTTTGTGTATTTCATTGTATTTAAGAGATTTACTTAATACTTATTTAGTTAGTTTTGGTCAACTAAATGAATAAATTTAAAAAACAGTTGAATAGCTTTGGTTAAAAGAAAATCAGTTCAGTTGAACGGTTTTTATATGAGTAAAACGTTCAACTGAAGCTATGGCTCATATTGGCGATAGGTACCTTTTATACAGCGTGGGAGATGAATTAGTTCCACACACAACAATTAAGGCTGCAGTCAACCCTGTTAACAGGATTGCTCAACTAATTAACCTTACTTATTGACCACTGAATATATACATTCGATTATACGATATGTAGGCTTTAGACAGACAATTATTTAACTGCTTTTGTTCTCAGAACCGAATTTGTAAGTTATTCTTTAATTACATGTATCTTGCAAACATTAACATTCATTCCTACGTTCCATTCGGCCGAATTATCCAATGCCTAGCTTTCTTTTCTTTGCTATTTTCACGATAACAATATTTTGAAAATTTACACTCGACTACTAAAATTGCTTATAATTACTTAAACACAAAGTCCATGCACACATATTTTGTCATTTTTATTTGCACATTTCTTACTAAACATTTCATACCGACAAATAATTCTATCTACTGATTACTTATACAGCCGGCGTACATATTCATACCTACCTTTCTTTGGCTGTCGACAATCCCTTTATTCTACTAATACAATTAAGATACTACTTACTATTTTAAATTTTTAACGGACACTCATGTTTGCCGAGATTGCACCTTTAGGAAATACACTTATTTATCCACCTACCAAAGAGTCTTCATTGTAAGGGCACCAATTCTGTTGTGAAAATGTGGGTACCTGCTTCTAAGAAAACTTTGTGGTACATATTTTCACCATGTTGCCAACTAAATACCTTTTTATGTTTTATTAATGGTTAATCTAAGCATTAATAATATTTGTTAAAGTCAACCTTTGACATGACATTTTCAATTTTCATACCTAACACTACGTGGTATAATAACACAACTACTCGTACACAATGTATAGTTTTTGGCTATTATTAGTTTAACTTTTAACGACAAATACTGGATACAAGCTATCTTACATTGTTTCCTTTTTATAGTTACCTTGAGCAAACTAGGTGCTACAATAATTTGTTCGTCCGAATATTCCTGCTTTCTGTGGCACTTTATCATTGTAATGATAAAGTGTCAGGTGTTACACTTAAAGGTACTTACTGTTAACAAAAATTCAATTTCAAAGCATGTTACAGTGAACTAACTCTCTACTGGTGTTTCATCGGGAGGATTTTCGTTTTCAGCCGACCTTTCAAATACATTTTCAGCTTGTTCTGCATCGTCTTCGGTATTTTCCGCAGGGAATTCCTGAATCGAGGCTGAGATCGAGGTAATTGCCTCTGGTGGACCCTCCGGTACTTTTTCGGAGCCAGGGGAATCCAATTTATCCATTTGAGAAATGACCTCCAGAATAATAACAGAGTACATATTCATGACTATGGTGTAGCTAATGATGAGACAGCCGTAGATGAAAATTCTTCCCTGTTTTTCATTGCCGCATTGGGAAGATTCGCAGTCATAGGAGTTTGTAACGCCATGAAAAATATTAACCCAACCAGAAAATGAGCAGATTTTGAATAAGAGCAGAATGGAATTCCAAAATGTCTGAAAGTTCGCGACTTCATTCAATCCGAATTTGAGGTCAACATTTTTGAAGAGAGCCATTCCAACAACCGCAAACGTGTACAAGAAGACAAACAACAAAAGAAGCAGATTGAGGAAGGCTGAATATGAAGCTGTTGTGGCTTTTATGAAGCATCGCGTTCTCTTCGACCACCGACAGGTCACTTGGAGTTGAAAGATCCTCAGTAATCGAATCATTCTAGTCGCCATTGAGTAGTGCAAAAAGTCTGCGATGAACAAACCTGTACAAGGGGTTTGCGTGTTCTAAATATATTTTTGGCCACATGTAAATTAATTTAACTAAAATTAACTGATGGATCACACTTACTAATGAAGCTATAAATGATGATAAGAAAATCGACAATGTTCCAAGGACTCATCAGAAAATATTGGCGCAGGGCACAGGCTTTTACGACCAGTTCCAACACGAAGACCATTGTAAACGCAAAGTATATCCAGTAAAGAACCAATTGTCTCGTCTGCAAAAAGAGATTCGTACATCAAGCTTGAATATTTATGTCAGCAAGTCTTAAATAGCACAAAAGATTGTTTTACTTCAGAGGATCCAAAGTTGTTCAGTCCCATGCCAATGACATCCAGAATGATGAATCCCATAACTATCAGGTCAAATAGTTCCGAAGTAGCCACGTTGAATATGATTTTCAAAGGTAGGATATCTGGCTCAGGCACATACGAGAGATAGTTATCTTTTGATTCATCCTTTTTCCCGGCCTCAACATAAGCATCGTGCTGTTCACTTGTCATGAAAACTTTGTAATACTAAAACACAAACAAAATGTACTTAAGCTGGCTGTTTTTTTACGAATTTGTGATAATACAAAGGGTGGCTAAAGATTTTTATCACGTTTTTGAAACACTCACAAGACCTACATTAAGTCTGTCACGAAAAATTTTGGTTCGTTTCACGTGTTTCTATCTCATTGTCTATCATACATCAAACTTTCAAATCTGCAGCTTCCAAAATTCCCAAATTCTGCCACCCACCTGTGGGAGAGTCATTAAATAAGTTTTCAAGGATGGATTGCCTCATAAAATCTTCAAAACAGTAATCACGGTCGTGGATTACAAAAAGTGGATTACAGCGACAATCCATAGACATATAATAACGTTTAAAAGAGGGGAGGGTCAAGTCAATTTGTCTCCAGACTCCACCGAAGGCAACGCCTGTTAAAATGGAAGGATACAAGATACAATACAGGAATTTAGACGCTAATGGAGAATTCTCCCTTGGTCCATCGGCTAAAATATGCTTCTAGTTCTACCTAGTATTGTAATTGCGACCATGCACACTGTTTGCACGTTATTGACGAGACGAAAATGTAGCTACCTTAAAATGTGCATGCATAAACTTTTTTGGGAATTCGATTGAAATGACACCGTAAGCTTCTTGCATGCCAACTTTCATAATTTTCAAAGAGGACAAATTTATAAAAAAAAACTGATGCAAATATTCGGCGAATAGATTTTGATTTGACATGGGACATAAAATTTGTGATAGACAAAGAGATGGAAAACACGTGAAACGAATCAAAATTTTCTACTTATGTATTCATTGTGTGTAGGTCCAGTGATTGTATCAAAAACCTGACAAAAATCTTTGGCCGCCCTTTGTGTTGCGATAATTACCGATTCTTTGTACAAGTAGAATCGCGAGGCTCCGATAATGACGCTGAATGTGAAGAAAACAGCAATTACTATGAATGTTATGAAATAGTAGTAGGCTGCAAAGTTGGCGTCCATCTCGGGTTGAGCAGTTTTCTATAAACATTCCCCTATGAGATTTAACTTGTTGACAAATATTTTACTAACTAAATATCACTTATTTTTACATTACCCCTCGTATGTTCACAGCACTTTCTACGGTTCCTATCCAGCTATCAAAACTTGCCACATGAGTCAGACTTACAAACGTTTTGTCAATTCTGTCAAAATTATCCTCTGCATTCCTCCAACTTGCATTCCCCAAACTTTCTGGGCATGCAGTTTTGCTTTTGACAATTTTGCTCGGGATGATTAGACCGCTTTCATTTTCATAGCACTAGTAATCAAAGCGAAAATGTTATTGCATTTTGGTGCCGATTCCCGATTTTTAGTGAAAACTCTTGTTACCCCGAAAAATTTTCCGTTGAACAAATGAAGTCCAATGATTGCAAAGACAAGCCAAATGAACAGTCCAACTTGAACGAAATCCAAGGCGTATTTTATTTGCTTGTAAATTCCTTCAGCGACGACCTATAAACGAAGAAAAATCACTTTAGCTGACCTGACTAGAAAGTAAACAGATTCTCATTTTCAGTAAATATTATTCACGCACTTTTAGCCTTTCAACGCGGGCTATCAACATTAGAGCTCTTAGACATCTTATGCACAAATATCCTTTGGATGGAAAATAAGCTCCGTAGGGGAAGTAAAAACCCAAAGTCAGAACCATTTCCTAAAAATCAATAATCAACAATTTAACTATAACAAAATCAGTGAAAGTCCACTTTCTTCTCCTAGTAAATATTTGTGATCCATTTCGTATTTAAAAGCAATTATTCACTTACCAGAATCATCAAAAAGTCAAAGACCCATGCAAAGCTAGTAACACAGTAGATGATTCCACGTGACACGACTTTCAGAACCAGAACTTCTATCAAGAAATAGATTGTGAACAGAACATCTGCATAATGTAGGCCCCATGTCGCGCCTGGTTGACGGTTTACTTCATCGAACGCCTAAGTAATTATAAACGACAATATGTACTTGTTTTCTTATCCACTTAAAGAAAATTACAGTAAATACCAAAGGAACAGATGAAGCAACAATGACGATTATGGATGCTCCATTAAAGTATTTATTTTCCATCAAAGATTTGGCAGACCCCTGAAAGTCTTCCCATGAATTTTGAATTGGATTCCTTGTATCTGACACTTTTGGCTCGGCTGCAGCCGGAGGGGCAGTATCTAAACAAACGTTGTATTTTAGAATACACATAAAATGAAATATTGCAATCAAAGACAAGCAAAATTATGTACACCTTCACCCATTTCCACAAATATGACTTCTTGTGCGGTTTTATTCTTTTTGATTTGCATCTTTAGCAAATTCGGTTGCTCTTTCACACGTTTAACAACATTACAGAGCCACTCCAAAGTTGACTGCGAAGGATGCAGAATACTGTCGACGAATCGAAGAGCATCGAAAGCCGAGAACACGACTGCTGTAAATAATATGGCTAGGATCGTATTTCCAAAGACGACAGCGAAGAAAAAGTACAGTCGACATGACTGTTTTGCCACAAGCATACATTTCCACAGGCTGTCCACCCATTCTCCGCAAAGTATTCGGAAAATCATCAAAAATGAGTGTGGTAGGTCGGAAAAGTTCCACGTTGGCAGCATTTCATTAACGAAAACATTCTTGTTGTCTATAGAAATATTCATTCATGGGTTTTGTGCAAAAATAGCGAATCTTAATGAAATAATTGAAATTACCTTCATAATCTTTTGAAAACATGTGATTTCCAATCAGACCGAACATGTAAATGTACATGAGAGTGAAAACGAACAGTCCAGAAAACCTTTTCACAGCACAGACCATAATTCGTGACGCCCACGCTGCTGCACCCCAGCGAGGAACCAGCTTCAGCATTCGTACCTGTTCAAACAAGTGCTTACCATTAAAATTTCAAGCCTTTCCAACAACGAATCAATCACCTCGCTTCATCCTATTGTAATAATTGTGCTTAAATTTTTAATATGAAATCGTTGCTGACTTTACCAGAAGTATATTATGGACTGCCCGTGTCCAAACGATTGTGTTCGTTATAGCCATGATTGCAATGAAGAAATCGAACGTATTCCACCATTCAACAAAATAGGATTTTGGACTGAGAGCAAAAATCCTTAGAAGTGTGTCTTTGATGTAAACACTGAAAAATACCTGTAAATAGAAAAAACTATTTGTATTTCACAAGCATTATCATCAATCGTGCATTAATTAATTGTTCTTCAAAAGTTATTGAAACGCTTACAAGTTGGATGACATACAGGATCGTTTCTGTGTATTTTGGGATTCCGTAGTAATAAAAACAAAGGAAAAATATATCGAGGACGATGATGAAAGTATTGAAGTATTCGTAGATGGGATGAGTAATGACAACATTGAGCTTATCACGGATTGTGCTACAAGGCTCGCAGTTCCAACCGCACAGGAATTCTGCTATATTCGTAGCCGTGTTTGCCACTGATTTGTTTCCAGAATCATCTTCGATAATATTCCCATCTTCATCCATTTGGACAATCGCTGTGGGTCTTTTCCGCATTTCTTCCAATGTCTCTTCTTTCTCTTCCGGATATTCTTTCCGCTCCAAGATCAGTTTCCCCGCGATGGCCATTGTGAAGGAAAATATGGAAAAGGAGCCCATTATGAATAGCAATACAAAAAACAAGGCATTCCTTGGTATTCCTCCGGCAGTCTCCAATATCTAAAATATGTAAAGTTTCAATTACAAAGGCTCTTCACATTTATTATTCGCCTATACGATTTAGTTTTGATTGCAGTGGGTTTTTATTACATGCTGGTAAATGTCGTCCACTGCATCTTGACAGACGATTCTCATCACGGATAGAACTGCCCAAGGGAATGAATCGAATGACGTGTATCCATAGTCCGGATTACTGCCATAACCCCTCGCGCAAGTGTATAGATTCGGACAAATACTAAAACAAAGATAACAAATATTATTCGTACATTTATAAATTGCATGGAAATTACGCTCTAGTAAATACAGATACGTGTAACCCTGTCGTCTCAGACGCCTCGTCTGTCATGTGTTTAACTGCTTACCTAACTATATCTCATTATAAATGTAGAAACACTTTAGGGCAAGTGTAATGTACGTCACAATATTCTATAACGCTTTGAGTTGTCTGTGACTATTCCACAAGCACTACCGTGTAATATGTCATAGTGCTTCCACATGTACCTACCTAACTGTATTGAGAGAGATAGCCTGTCCACTGTTTGCTTTCCACGAGACTACCTTTCTCAGATTCACAAAAAAAATGCCTACTATGTACTGCTACAATGCGATAGTGACAATTATAGCTCTCTAATGACACAAATATCTCTACTGTAAGTAAAATTTGCTTTACCCGCTTCCGGTTTCATTTCCGCAAAATTTGTACGGGTTTTTGTCTCCTTGATGTCCGATATACCAATGTTCAGGTTTACTGTTCCAGACCTCCATTGACACTGAATCACCACCAGCTGACAAGTCCGAGATGCATTTCTGAGAAAGAGATCCAGGGAAGAGGTGCATTCCAACTATGGCGAAGCCACATATCACCACTACACTGTAGAACACTACTTCCAAGAGTTGCAACACGATCGAGAATACAAAATCCGCATTTGATCGCAGAGCTGAATAATAATGTCATACATATTCTATATTTTTATGATACTACCAAATTTTATTAGACATACGTTCTTTTTAAAGCAGATATAAATATATTTAAATTGTCAATCATTAATAATTTTTTTAAAAGTTGGTGCATAAAATATTGCATCGATTTTTACCTGGAATATAAGGAATTACTTTGAGTATTCTGATTGCAGCAATCCCAGCTACTTTTTCCGATTGCGTTCCACACGCAACAATTCTGTTCGGAAAACCAATCATTTTAAAATTAATTGACCTTTAAGGCTATCATTTATATTCACAATGTTCTCACACATTCAACAAACCATTTCCACCCAGAGAAAAAAGAAACTCATTGAAATACAAAATTCTTTCACAACAAAGTGAAAGTTTTAGAAAGTAGAGAAAACAGGTTTCAGTATACCCCAATACTATTATGGTGATGTCTATCCATGTCCACACAGACCGGAGGGCTGTGAAGGGATCCAAGAATCCTCCTCTTGCAACGAATATGACAAGCAGTTCAAATGTATAAATAGAAAGGAAGGTTATTCTGCAAAAAAAAACAATATTACAGAATGCATCAAAACACCAAAAACATTCCATTAAAATTCATACAGCGGTATGAAAATTTCAATAAAATTTATATTGTAAAACTGCTTACTCTATGCCCAATGCCCACCCCCATGATTTGATTGGACAGAGTAGGAGACTGCAATTGAAGAGTACTGTTGTAACAATAACGGCTGCAAAAATCCAGTGTGTTAGCAGGTAAATGACTACGCGCCGTAGGAAATTGAATGGGCTCAGAATACACAAAGAGTCCGTGGCAGGGAATCTATAAATAAGATCCTTGTATCCGAGCACGACAAAAGTCTATAAAGTGTGCCAAAAAGGAGCACGCCAAAAGACATTCAACAGAAGAATCAAATCAGACATGTTACATGTAACTACATACTTCATTATAAAAAAGCACCAAAATTCTCCTGGTATATCCTTACATAAATAAAACACAGCATTCCTACATGCTGCTTACCAAGAGGATTCATCAATCAAATAAAAAGTGCATTAGCAATCGTGGTGTGAATAAGTAATATCATTAGCGCCACTTTTACCTGTTGATTAGAGTAGTAAGGGTCGAATTCCTCAATGGGCACATTTTTCAAGTCGTCGTCCCTTAGACTTCTCGGTAAATAGCATCCTTCTCTGAGTCTCCGGTTCTGGGATTTGTACTCATTGTCGTCATTCCTCTTGACGGACTCTTTGGTCAGTTTTTTAATGTTCAAAGGTGGCAGCGGGGTGTCCATCCTGATTAAAAGCTTCTAATTAACTTTACACATTAATCGCACAATTGTGTTGCTGCTTCACATTTTTCCTTTATTTAAACTTTATGGTGAGCACGCTAGCGAATTTTTCCTATTCTTATACTTGACCATTCTGGATAATGACTGACCCAAATTGCGCACTTTCATGAAGCAGCTCTTTTCTGTTGGTAGCGTACGTGGGCAAGCTGCGAACGAATGTTCTCGCTAACGGGCTACGCTTACACACTCTGCTACAATATTAGCAGGTGCACCAGAATACCTGTGAATGTATAGATTAAGTATGTAGGGAAAGTAGGTAGTAGGTAGATATCCTCTTAAGTAGTAGAAAGCATAAACAACGCAACTTGAGTTGCAAACTATTATGGTCGTTGACCGGGTCTGCTCTGTCTGTGTAAAGTATTGATTCGTGAGTTATTTGTGTGTGTGAGTGCCTGCTTCAACTCAAATGCAGAACTGAACTACACTTAAAACACAGATACAGCAATACTACCGAAAACCTCAACGAAATATGATTTTCCATTGGTTGTCAAAGTATTGAACGGTCTCTGCTTTCAATCTTCTTGTCTTTGTTGGGTTACGTGTCACCCCTTCTCTGGGAATCGTCGGTAAATATATAGTTGCGAAAAGTGAGCGTTCTGCTTATGCATAATGTACAATATTTGCAAGGCTCGGACGTTTCGCTTGCTTTCTATATCCGTGTACTGCGTACATTTATTCAGGGCTTTGTTCTTGGGGAAAGTCGAGGGCGAGGACAATGTTGGACAAGACAGTAATGGCCAATTGCGAGCAGGCAAAAGACAAAGGTACGGTCGATTCCCAATTATTCATAAGTACATATTGTGTAGGAATAGAGGCACGCTAGTCAAGTCAGTTGGGACTTCAGGTTAAATACCACAATCTTCGATTTGGTCATATTTGGGATACGATTACGACATGTCAATCGCTACACCATATAAAGACTTGTATCCTTTTATTATGTATTTATTTTAACCATTTCTCTAGCTCTCTAGCTGCTCTTTCTTCCAGGAACGAGAAATCGCCTCCCTTCTCGCCAACCAAAAGCCAATGACCATTTGCTGCAGTGTCTCTTGTGTCTGACACAATGGAATATTACAAGTAATATTAGTATTTCTACAGAAATATGTAGTCCTCTATGACGTACTGTCGCTACACAGTACTGTATAATGTTTGTTAAAGTCTCAATTTATTAACCCGTGTTTATCTGCCGTAGAATCACACCATCATCATTTCATTTATTCATACTAAAGAGTACGGCAATATCCTACAAACATGTATGTAAATGCAAGTTTGTATGTGTGTCACTTTTGAGAGGAAGAAATGACCGGAGGAAGTTCTAACCAATCAGAATAACACACACAGTGGTATTTATTTTGAAGTGGCCTACATTTCACTTCCTGGAAAATTATCATGTTGGAGCTAATAAAAAATAAATGGTCGTACTAGTACATGTATTTTACTGTATGTGCACACATTATGAGAAAGTGTCTTTACATAATATAGTAAATGCTAATGAATGATTTGTGACAAACATGAGGACTTTCACCTCGGCTTGGAGAAAGTGCAAGACCCTTTTATTATGGTTAATATTGACGTTGTCGTAGAAATGCTCATAAGCATTACACTTTTTTAGGAATACATTGTGTTGATAATAAAGCTTTGTACATCTTTAATTTGTCCACATTTCATCCTCTGAAACGCTAAATGCCAAAATATATTAATAGAATGAATTTGAGGAATGAGAAAAGGATGAATACAAATACACATAAAACACGCGCTGTGTTATAGTGATGTTTCGCGAATTGTCCTTTTAAGTTTTCTCCTCCCAGCAGCTAATCTATATCATGAAGTTCGTTTGCCTGTACTTAGTAATTATTTTAATTGTAGTGCACATTTTTGTCGACTCTTCGACAGCCACCCGTTCCGTTGCAGCAGCTGTAGAGAGACAATTGTAAGGCAAAAAATAAATATACCGGCCCGATTTACTGTTATATAAATCCTTATCAGTTTCTCAAATTCTGTTAAGTACACAGTCAAAATTAATATTTTTTTGATTTAGTTCTGGTTAAATTGTTGTTTGTATTGTACATAACAGGAACCAAAATGGCTACGCTGTACTTGACCTTAAGAAAAAGCGATTAGTACTTAGAGATACAGTTCAAAAGGATAATGCCATGAAAAAATCTAGACAGTATTCAGTCCCAGACGATGATCACCAACTGCAACAATCAGAGAATTATGAAAAAGCTTCTTATACTAATACGAACAATGGAGTTCAAAATCCAGCAAATAGAAATGAGGTTTCTACAATAAAAATACATGATATGCTATTATGCACAATTACAATAAATGTGTAGGTTCGAATGAAATGGAAAATAATTTGTATGGTATTAGGAGTCTCTGAAACACTATGATAAGGCACAGATGTACGATTCTGCTGCTGCACACCAATTAGAAGCTGCTGAAAGAAATGCAATGGCTGCTGCAAAGGAATCTGATACAATTTTTCGTACAGTACACAAGAAGGTTGGATATCAACCGGAGGAACCATTGGCGGCTAATGAATTGTCAGATGATAGTAATTATAATGCTTACAGCGAACCCAGTTTGGAATACAGATACACAGAGAGAACGAATGTTTATGATGATTATGTAGTGGAACCGCAGGAGATGACGACAGGTGCTGCTACAATGACCTTTAACCAACGCAAACAACCCGAGTCTCCAAATTACGATACAAATGAATACAGTGATTACTCACAAATGGACAATAAGGAGTCATCATCATATCAGAAAATAAATGAATTCCACGAAAACAGGAAAAATTCTAGTTCGAATGGGGGAAGCTCTAAACGAGGAGACCCGTCAAAGATTATTGAGGCGACCGCAGAACTAGAAAAAACCGTGGGAACCTTATTTACCATCCTCGCTAAAAGGGAAAAGCGTTTAATAGATGAGATGGAACGGTTCAAATCATCTTTGACGAAATCAGTGACATTTTTCACAGATTCCGAGTCGACGGCAGTTTTAAAAAGAAAACGCCGTATGTTAGCAAAAGCTTTGAGATCTTTTACGAAGGACGATGTGGACACATTAATTGCCCGTGCCAAACGTGCAACAAAGGACAAAGACGGTAATTAAAAATTAAAATATTATACCCATATTTTGTATTATTTCGGCTACACACCTGCAACTTAAATTTGAATAATATTGTTTTTATAATTAGGTCCATATCGCTCTTGTGTTTTCATTAATGTTCCTGTAACTAAACTCGAAGAAGAAGAAACTGGACTAAATCTTCGTGAAGCGTATCCTCACAGGGCAAATTCTGGAGGCATCAATTACGACAACCAATTATACGGTCATGGGGGACAATCGGGACAGGAAACATTTTCCATAAATAGACAAGGTATGGGACAGGGAACCTCAGATGACAGCTATGTACAAAACGGTGGCTCGGGTTATGCGAATGAATACTCTGGAAAGTATGAAAACGCCGATTCCTGGCAGAATTATAATGTCAATGAACAACAGCGGGAGGGGTACAACAAACCGTCAATGGAACAGAGCATCGACCTGAATTCTATTTATTGGTTGAAGCTACCGAGAGAGTACAATGAGTTCATCGAAGAAAAGGTCTACGATTTCCTAAGTGGTGTTAGTCATTCTCGACGGGATATTTTAGTAATTCCATTATCTCAAAGGTACACAACCACTGAAGAAGTGACAGACGGCTTTCTTAAAGCCGTAAAAGTCATGCCAATTTCTCGAGGTGCGCAGTATTTAAAAGATGTCAAAAAGCTTCGCATTCGTCATTTAAGATAATTGAGTAAAGGAAACTAAATTATCTCGCGATGGTTGTGGATATTTTGTAAAATGATTGAATGTGAAAGACGGAGTTGGTGGTGTACATCTTTAAGAACTAAGCGTGACGAAAACAAGAGAACTGACAAGAAGTGCGCTGTGGTATACAATTTGGAGGTCCGTTGGTAATTCCAGATGGCAATTTTTGTATTGAAACAGAATAATGGCTTAAATAAATATGAATAAACACATGGAAATACAAACGAGAAAAGCGATATTTGCAATATTCCACTGAATATTATTCTAGATTCTAAAAGCCAAAAGCAGGCAGCGCTCGGAATTAATCACATTCTGGAAAACATCAGAAAGGTTGGCGTTTATGAATATTTTAGTTAGAATTAAGAATAGCAAGCAGTAGCGGTTGGGATATTCTCTCTTGCGTCAGTCGAATCGGTAGTTATTTACTGTAGAGAATATATCAGGAAGGCCCATATTTGCAATACTAATACAACTGTAGTCCAGCATTTATATTATTGTGGATACTGAAAACGATTTTATGAACCATCAACATTTTGATATGCAAACAACCTAAAACAAAGACATTGTTTGCGATATTTGTATGTATAGGTTATACCAACCTCTAGTATTCATCCCTATAATATGAAATATATTTAGAATACACCCACTACATGGACTATAAGGAAAAAATTGTTGACTCATTTCTACTATGTATGTAACATAATAATTGATCACACGTATGTATTTAAATGAAGGAATTTTCTTCAGGAAGCCAACGAAACATCCTTGTCAGTTATTTAGTTTCTTGAAGAAAATAACTGTATGTTATTTTCTTCGAGAATTAAAGACTCCATTATTATATGTACATCGAGTACTAACAATTCTTCGTTTAAGTACTCATTCCGAGTTTCGAAACGTTTGAATAGTTAATTGATCGCAATTATAAATTTGTTTTTTATCACATCACCACAATTATTTACTTACTTATGCTAAATTTAACATCATTAATCCCATTCATCCCTATTAGTGTTCGATTCAAATTCGGCTTTTGGTTACCTAAATGTTATACTATAACAAATCTCTTAAGTCTGGTAGCTTCTTTTTCTTTATTTGTGGAAACTTTAATATAATGTACGAGGATTAGAGTCGAGATACATAAAAATGATGTTATTCTGTGATTTGTGTAGTCAAATATTTACGTTTTTCAAAAACATTTATTTTCGCTTAGAATTTGCATGCGAAAGCTTTTCTTTTCGTTTTTTAACATGCTTTTTCATCTTTGATTGGCGCTTTTCGGCTTTATCTTGTTTAACTGCCTGCTTACGGTCCTACAAAAAGATTCGAGGGGAAATTAGAAAAGGTACTAATATTCATCATGAGTGCACTGAATTAATAAAATTTTACCCGTTTTTCTTCAGCCGTTTCCTTCAGAGGTCTGTGGGAGTTCTTAAACTTTGAGTCACCCTTTTCAGAATCTGTATCGGAGCTTGTTTCCGAATCGGATTCACTTCCTGTACCTTCATTTTCATTTTTATAAACATTCGGGGATTCATTTGCATTATTTACTGCCGCCGTTCTAGCAGGATTTGTTGGACCTGACAAATCTGGTTTCATTCCCATTACATTTGTATAAATCAGCTCAGTTTCACCAATCTTTGCCTTTTGGTAATCTCTTTCGTAGTGCACTACCTAAACAAGACAAACAAATTCAATGTCAAAACTTATTAAATCATATTTTCAATCAAACAAATGGTATAGGCAAATAAATTAGTTAAGAGGGATTACTTCTTCCATTTTTCTTGGTATGAAAGATTGACGAAATACTTCATCCACAGCATCCTCACTGACAAATCGTTTTGCTCTTTTGAGAATATGGTCCAAATTCTCTTCCCAATTTCCTTCGACGATATCAGGATTAGTAATAAAATCGAAAATCTCTTTGTAGTCTGCGATGAAGACTTGCCTTTTCCCAAAGAATTCTGCAATTAAAAATGTAACATTGTTGTGTATTTGTAAATAGCTTCAAAATTAAAATTGTTAATTTCTAATCAGTACGTTCACCTTGAATATTCTTAATATCGCTCTTCAAAAAGTCGAAACTTCTCGGGTGGTCGTGTTCAACCGACTGTGATACATCTATGACATACAAATCCTTACAATCTTTAAGAATTAAGTTGAATTCCGAAAAATCCGCATGAACCAACTTGCAATCCTTATAGAGGCGGTACAAGATTATCAAGCAGTCGCGATACAATTTTAGAAGAAGCTTTCTTAAAGGATTGTGTCCATCGTCCTCTAACTGGTTGTCAGCGGGATTGTCAAAATTTTTGGATTCTGAATTATTTTCATCGCCAAAATCTATTTTATCAAACTTAACATCCTTAAGTAATGGACATGGCCAGCCATTTTCACCGATGAAATCCATGACTAAAACATGAGACTTTAGAAGTCGCGGTTGAGGTACCATAACTGTTCCTGCAGAATGAATACGAAGTAAGTTACGGTATTCCTTTTCTGCCCATAATCGAACCATTTTTCTAGGGTTCTTTTTACAGTATCCACTACGGAATCGAAATTCTCCAGAAACGTATTTATCTCTAGATCGAAAAGTGAGAATAGACGTTTTAAATATTTTAATGGCATAGGCAGTGTTATCAGGTCCACTTGCATGGTAGACGTTGGCCTCTTTGCCAGTAGATATGCAACCGTCGATGCTAACAATTTTTCCATTACTCAACAATTTGTACAAAATCATCCTAGTTCGAGGGTCCATCACTTGCTCCACTGTTGCTCTGTCTTGCTTATCTTTAACTTTTTGTCTAGAAGTAATTTCATATTTTATTTAAAATCTATAGACAAACTGTTTATTTATTAAGTGGGATGGATACATTGACATAAAAGATTCCTACCTATTCGCGGTTGTTTTCTTATTAGCAACCAAAATCTTGTTTCCAGCGCTGTCCGGAAGATTCGACACTCCTTCATATTTGTCAACACTGATTTTATTTACGTATTTTTTTAACAGTTCTTCGGAGGTCTGAGCACCTATTTGAGAGTAAACTTTCCCTTGGGAATTCGGGCCAACTTTTTCGTCGTAGAACTGGTATTCATCCAAATCCGAGAAGGCTGACTCTTCGCTTTCTTCGTTTTCACTCTTACCATCTCCGGACACAATTTTAGAATCGCTTCTTACATAGTGATGACGAAAAAGTGCACTCAGGTTTCTACAGACAGAAAAATTGGTTCAATTTCAAATTTTAACACGAAGGTAAAACAGTTCTTATAAAAAGAGATATGTAAACCGTAATCACTTAGTATTCAATGACGAGCTCGGAAAGATTGCAAATTTACCTTGCATTACAATCCAAATTGTCTTCATCAACATCGTCAAATTGTCCTTCCAGTGCACTGTTCAAGTCAAAATGTGCGGGAGGTGGAATAGTTTTTGCCATATTTACATGTGGCAGGTTCGTCAATAGTGTGTTTTGTATGATTTATTACCAAAAATTGAAAGAAGAAAACCTTCCTCGTCCTACTAATTATAATCAAATTCTAGGTTTGCTAAACTCTTCACGTGGAAATTAATGTAAACATACACAGAATCCGCACACACATGGAAAAACTCACAAATGAAGACGTTCAAACACACCACGTTTTATTTTCGTAGTTGAGCAGAACTTGGGGAAGATGGCTCATTAGATGTTGGGGAAAGAGTTTCACATTTCACAACCGTTTCGACTGTCTCAACTTGAGACTCGCAAGTCAGTCGGAGTCGGAGAAGTCGAAATTTATTAATTTATTTCAATCTGTATTATATTTGATAGGAATGAAGAGAATAACGTAAAGTTTTATGGTCAGAATTGGATTGTGCAGTCATAAAATACCCATTACGTAAATTACGATGGTTGTACAACGAAAAAAATGGCGCAATTGGGAACGATTTTAAATTGACATTAATTCTAACCAGAGTTGGGTGATTAATGGATTTTTTCTTCGGATTAGGGATTGAGGATTAATTTTCCAGAGTTTCCAGATTAGAATTAGGAATTAAATTTATTTCGTGGATTAGGGTCATTTTTTGAATGCCTCGTATTAGAGATTGAGATTGATTCCGGGTTAATTCTGTGATTAGGTATTAAAAAAATTAAGCCTTAATTTTACTTTGACAGTACATTTTATTAATGACAGCTCTGTTTTTATTAAAGTAATGTTTATATTCAATTACTATAAAACGAATTCGTGTTTAAATTAAACGTATGTATGTACATAAATTTATACTAATTATTGTATTCATACATTCTAGAGTCAAGGTGCCCTCTACAACGCTACTTTTACTACTTAAACTTTAATATTACCATTTCATTTAAATTTATAAAACCAACGAATTCTCGTATAATAAAGTAACTGTAGGGTTGATTCCTAAGCTACCTAAGGGAGCATACACATATTACGTAACCAAAGTGGTCAATTTTTAGACCCCCACCCTCCCCCATGTCACGCAAAATGGGTGGAGCCACAATGTTATAAGTATATCCCTGTAACGCAGGGCCTGATCCCCACCCTCCCCCAGCCGCGTTACGTAATATGTGTACGTTCCCATTAACTACTTTACTCCTGCATATTAATTTCACCACACTATGTTGTAAAATACTGAATAGACGATTTAAATTTTCGTGTTTTGATGTGATGAAAATGCCGCTACATTAGAAAGATGTCGCAAAACTAATTTAAAAATCTAATCCCTACTGGGATTGGGGGATAAGTGTACACTGGTATTAGACATTAGTGGCTACTGGGATTAGTTTTGAAATACTAGTAATGTTGGTGGATTAGGGACTAATTTTGTAGGTGTTCCCTTGTGGAATTAAGCATTGGGGATTACTAATCCCTAATCCGGATTGTTGCAACTCTGATTCTAACGTCATCTCCCATGTGTATACAGCCGCACAAAACCAAAAAAATTAACACGCGTGGGCATTAAAAACCTTTATGGGAAACTGCATTCAACCAGGTTTTAACTTTACAATGGATGGGTCCATGGGTCAATATCCAAAACGATCATTTCGTAGTGTAGATCCTGCATTGTTACAATTGAACGAAGCCCACAGCGGTTGATGGTTTTCATGTTTTACCATCCGTTTCAGGCAAATTTCACATAATCGAAGGTCGGGGGGAACTCATTAACTCTTCCCTTTTAATTGAGATTTAAATTTTTTTATTCAGTATAATATTTGTCAATGCGTGCCTCCTTCCGTCAGTTCTGTTTCAAGTGCTGCACTTGCTTTTCTGTACTTATACCTATTTATCTACAAATATTCCGAGAAATTTATCAATGGATATATTCAGACAAAAGGTAAAGGATTAAAAATAGAAGAGCTTTTAATAGTAAAATGTCTTTATACAAAAAACAAAATAACATGAAGAAGGGGTACAACGAGCGGTAAGAGGCATAAAACCCTACACAATCAATCTCATACTGCTGCTACTTGTTTATTGCTTCCTAAAATTTGAGTGCATCATCATTTCCGTTTTAACTATGGACCAGTTCACAAACTGTCAACTGTCCTTTTCACTTTGTCCATTGGTTGGGTACTAGAAGTTTTGTACAACGAAAGGAAACTTTGGTAAGCATACGGTCTGTTTAATTGAAATTTTGTATAGTGACGCAGTGCCAATTAAAGTTTACATGAGAATCGCTTCATTGTAGCGGAAGTGTATAGAAATTTTTGTGCTCGCGTGATATTATTAACCAACAATTAAGTCAAGAGTGCAGGAGTGCAAATCTGTAGATAGCTCTTAGGTGTACCTTGTACTGACCGTGTATAGCGTCGACAACGACAACGAATGAGTTTTTGTCTTGTCAAGGACGACCATTTTAACTACAGTAAATACGATATCACTCGTAGGTGGTTTACTAAAGCCAAGCACTGAAATTGAACACTACAATTAAAATACTAATAAATGGCTCGCAGTGTTGTGGTCTCAATGTTAAAAGGATAGACCGTTTTTTTGAAAAAAATCACACCCTATTAGATTAGATTGGAGTCATGGATCTCACGCTACCAGGTATCTGGTCAAACTAGACGAGTCCAGATTCTGGATTCTTCACTGTCATCGAGAGTACACCGCACCGTCAATTCATATCGAAAAGTTTTCCCACAACTTGCGTTGAAGCAAAACATCAAAAAACACAAACACAGCATCTTATTTAAACAAGATAAGCTAAGACAAAAAGAGTAGGGACAGGGAAGCATTGCTTGCACATTATTGATACAACAATAGGATGCATACATATGTATAGAATGAGATAGCGTGGGAATGCTATGCAATGAAAACTTGTGTGAAGTGCAAAGGGCAGCCAACTAGTCATTTGCCACTACTATTTGTCACTTACAAGGGATTGTTACTATTGTGTCTAATAACGTAAGCAAAAAGGTGTACGGTGTACTCCAAAATATGGTAGTGCTGGAATTCGTGTTTTACGCGTCAAAGTTCTCAGTATCGCTTCAACAGTTGACGATAGTAATTGTTCTTGCTGGAGAATAAAATTATAATTTGTCCTTTGATATTTTTTCAGGAATCTACAGCTTGCATCGTAGTGCATTATGTCTGAGTCCAATTCAGAAGAGTTTGTCATCATGGAATCAGGAAAATTCACTTCCAATGGTATAACGGGTCAAAAGGCTCACGAGGGCTCTTACGCTGCAGTAAGTTGCAAAAATTATTTGGCGCAAGTATAAATATATTTATAAAACGTTCTCAGTCTCATAATTACAATATTTTCCATAATATTTAGATAATGGAAGAATTACGATCCTCGTTCAAGTCGGGAAAAACTTTGCCCTACTCGTTTCGCATGCAGCAGCTCAAAAGTCTTATGTTAATGCTGGAAACTCATGAAACGGAAATTGTGAAAGCTGTCCAAAAAGATTTAAATAGACCAATCTGCGAATGTAAGTGAAAACGGAAGTGGGATATTTTGTCGCAAACTTAAATAATTAAAACATTATCTGTTTGTCTTGTAGCACGCCAATACGACTTGCTCGTTACTAAAGTAGAGGTATTGGAAGCGATCCGACGTCTGCGACAATGGATGAAACCACATTATAAACAATTCAATATGTTGGTGCCATTTGACAAGGCTTTCACAAAGAGAGAACCATTTGGAGTGGCCTTGATAATTGGAACGTGGAATTACCCCATTGCTCTATCAATCATACCATTAGTTGGTATGTACTGATAAATAGCTGTAGCCAGGACTATTATAATCACAACATTAAATATTGAGAAGCGAATTACAGTGAAATCTTACTGTAATTCATTCAAATATGAAATGTAAATCCACTCGCTCTTTTACTTATCAGGAGCAATCAGCGCTGGAAATTGTGCTGTAGTGAAGCCGTCAGAGATTGCTCCGTGCACTTCAACGATGATCAGCGAACTTTTCCCACGCTACTTGGATTCTGTATGTATATTCACACATTCTGAACTCACTAACCTTGATTCTTCAAAAATGCTTTCTAATTTGATATTCACCTAAAGGTGAATAAAATAGCTCCGTAAAATAAAAATATTTCACGGAACCCATTTATGACTCACTATTTAAACACCCTTTTCCACTGAAAAAACTGTTGAGCTAAATTTAATTTAAATCCCTACTACCTACTTTACCACTGTTTGCATGCTTTTCCCCCCACTATACACATGGATTGCATGTTGCATTGCCCATTGAAAAACTTGATGCTCGCTCTATTGATTAATATTGCAGAAAGTTTGTTTGTAGACACTTAAGTACACAATTCAATGAAATCTTGCACGGTGTTCTAATGGGCACTTTTTGCGGAAATAAATGTAGACGTGAATACCCTTTGCGGAAATAGAAAAAACGTTTTTGCAAGCAGTAGAAAGAAATGCGATAGACTGCAGGAGGCACACTACGACTTTAGACAAAGAGATCAGCGACCTGGATTTATTACACTGGTATTTAAAACTGGCTTCTAGAAATCGAATTATTTGATGGAACAAACTTTTTGTAGTCTTAAATGACTTTGTAAAAAAATATATAATGCGAAATTGAATTAAAAGAAAGTATCCGATTTAGGTGAATTAGTTTAATATACAAGTTATTTGTCGTGGGCTACGTGGGCAAATTTTTTAACCCCACGCGTACTGTAAGGTAGCCATTAGCTATACTCTCGTTTCGATGTAACCTAATTAGTAAGGATACAAATTTCCTAGTAAGTTATTTTAACTAGTACGGTTATATCCATATGAATGATGATTATTTAAATTTTCTATAATAATTCTCCTGGGATAGACTTTAAATAGAGTTCAGGTGTGTGAATAAAAAGGCATTATTCGTCAACATTTTTTAAAACAAATTTACAGTTTTTACTAGCCATTTTTGCAAATTACCTTATTTTTGTAATTCAAAATCTAAATTGTCATCTTTTTGCATTTTTAGCTAAATAAGTAGCCGGGTGGTATAAAAATATATATAAATAAATAGTAGAACTTTAAATTTCTTTTCGTGCACTTGGTGGTTTAAATATTGGGAAAAAAGCATAAAAACGGTGGTTTAAATGTAGGTAGTGGAAAGTCAAATGTTTTAGTGGTAAAGTCAATTTAAATAGTGGGTGAAAAATTTTGCCCCCTATCTCACTATGTCCGGTGTTTACTAAACGCGGCACATGGGCACGTTGATAATTTATTTACAGATTTGCAAATCAGCCTCAGGTGTAATCTGCACTACTCATGCTTTATATCGGAATATGTGACCAAGTCATATCATCCTTCCATACTCTCATCATTGGCAAAGTCCCTTAAAACCCTAAAATGTCAAACATTTAATTGCTCAATATTTTGCCTATAAGTACATTGTCAATTAGAAAGTCAATTAGCTAAGCTATACGTTTGTTATTTGTTGTGCAATTGTGCAGTAGTCCGTAAAATAAATTCAGGTACATATTTATTTATTGCACGAAATGTTCTCATTTTGGAGATTCTAATACTTTCAATTGTATAGTAATTCTGTGGTGTTAGAAAACAACGTGCACGACTATGTAATGTGTTCAGGTTAGTTGAATGGATCTGCTGCCACAAAAATTAGTAATGTTTTGGTAGAATGAATGACGATTACACTTTAATCTTTATGTACACGTAGTGTTTTACTGCCCACCATAATGTCTACACATGTTTTGAATTAATGAAATACAGTGATACAATAAAATATTATCGGAAGCATCTTCGATATTAGCTCTGATGATGCGCAGCAGCATACACAATGCAAACAAGTTTATGAAACACCACTAAAACAAAATACAGCTCCAGAAATGCAAAATTTATGATCTTCCATTATTTAAATTTAGACGTGCTACCGTGTAGTAGAAGGTGGAGCGCATGAAACGAATATTTTATTACAAGAAAGGTTTGATTGCATCTTCGCAACTTGCTCATCAAAAATTGGAAGGATTATTATGAGTGCGGCAGCGAAAAACTTGACCCCTGTGATATTAGAACTTGGTGGGAAAAGGTTAACAAAGATTTGTTTTAAAAAGTAAAAGTACAATTAATATAAAATTTTGAATTGGTAATTCGTATAATTTTCGTAATTAATAGTCCCTGTTTCGTGGATGACTCGGCCGATATGTACTTATCGGCAAAGAGAATTATTTGGGGAAAATTTCTTAACTCAGGACAAACATGTGTTGCTCCAGATTATATTCTTTGCTCGAAGGAAACTGAAGCTAAACTCTTAGCAGTGGCACCTGGCATCATTAAAGAAATGTATGGGGAGGGCGATCTAAAATTCAGTATTAGTTTGTCCAGGATTGTTAACCAAAGACACTTCAGCCGACTCAAGAAACTACTCGATGGAACAAAAGGACTAATTTCCTTAGGAGGCGATTGGGACGAGAAGGAATCATGGATTTCCCCAACATTTGTTGGTAATTAACACAACGTAACACTACTATCGTAAAAATGTAACAGCATTAGCACAAATATCTACAGTTTCATTTTTGCCAGACTTTTTGCAATTTAGTCAGTCGGCTGGCAAAAATTGTCATATGGGCCATTGACGCAACCTGGTCGATTTTTATTTCAGGAAAAACCTGAAACAATTAAGTAAAAATAGCTCAAAATTGATTCTCTCATTCAGGGAATGTTTTACTAATATTTACAAATGATAAACAAGAAGGAATTTTGATTTCATTTATTTAAATTTCCAAACGTCACATTTTGCAAATAAACCATTTGGCTGATTGGGCAGTAGTTTGTTCAGGCCAAAGACCTATTTTCTGATTAGGTAGTGGCAAGTGAAACACTGACAAATATCCTAATGTTCCTCCTTATGCGTTACAGTGAATGTGAAAGAAGATGATATACTAATGGAGGACGAGATTTTCGGTCCAATCTTGCCTTTCCTCACAGTGGAGTCTACTGAGGAGGCATTTCAGTTCATTGCCTCAAAGTAGAAACCAATAATACTTGTTAATGTTATATAACCCATATATACTTCCAAAGAATGTAAATAAGTTTGAATCTATTTACTAAATTCAACAGATCAGCGAAACCTTTGTCTATATACGTGTTCTCGAACAAAAAGCGAACCATAGATTTGTTTACAAACAAATCAACGAGTGGCAGTCTTTGTGTCAACGATACCCTGATGCAGATTGCCAGTAAGTCAATTGTACACAATGTCGTACTCGTACCTTCATAATCAGATCGGTTTTACATAGATAACTTTAAAAATTTTAAGCATTATTTTAGTTTGTTATAATTATTAGGATTTTACCTGATATTTTATTTCTCTTTGTGACTAGTGCCCGGATTGCCGTTTGGTGGTGTTGGTGAATCGGGAATGGGAAATTATTTGGGTAAAGCAAGCTTCAAATGTTTTTCACACAATAAAGCAGTTGTCCAGAGAAGTTTCACTTGGTTAGCAGAGCTCTTAACTGCGATTCGATACCCGCCGTACGTTCACGAGAATTTCAGAGTAGGCCTAACATATTTTTTGATGAAGGAGTTCAACAAATTTGATCTACCTAAATTACGCATATCTCATGCAATCATGTTTTTGCTGGGGATACTTTTGTGCTATTTGACAGTAGTTAACTAGGCGGATCCAGGGGCGGAAACAAGAGCGGTTTCACCCCCTCCCTAAGGAGCGTTAAGGACAATTTATTATTCCCCAAAAATGGTCCACGGCCAAATTTGTATAAATGCAGTTATTACACTTTTTGATTAAGAATCCTTGGTCCTTTGGCCGAATTTTGAGCTCGTTGCTTTTAACCTATTTATAATCAACTCAGGGCAAACCACCCACACAAGAAGTCAATCCTGGATCCGCCCTTATGTCGCTACAGATTGGTTTAATGATGTTATTCACTGTTTTCTAGTAAATACTGTCGTAACCATTGTTTAACCCTCAAATAGTAATTTCAATTTACTAAAACGAATATAAAATATTGGCAAAATAATAATTAATCGAAATTTAGTACTATTGTAGATTAAGATCGAGCTTTATATCTGATTCACGCTAAAATCTTGAAATCGTAAAGGTTCAATTTATGATAAAAATCTGTTAAAGTATCAATAACTTAGCTTCCTTTAAGATAATACTATAAAGCTCGGCCTTAACATTTAATTTTAGAGATCATAACAATAATTGAATTTGATTATAATCTAAGATAAAATCATTCACTTTGCTACAGTGATTCCTTATATGGAAAATAGTAAAACTATAATATTACTCGATTCTATTAATAAAATATTTTGAAGCAGCACTCAATACACATATCTCAATTTTTGGACCGGATAATTGAAAAACATTTATAAATCCTAGTTGTGATGAGTATGTATGTACTCAATTATATATCTACTCTTTTACTCCTTGTAATGAAATTTCATTACGTACTGGACACCTCAAATGGGAATTTTGGTCGGAAGAGTACCAATTACTTTACATGTAGAATAAAACAGCTTTATCAATAAAAGACTTCGAATTGAAAGACTTACTTAGTGGACACTAGCAATTTAACTTTTCTGAAAGAGTGCGAAGTTCAATCTCATGGTAACTTTCTAGCTTCGTCTAACATGTAGACTAGAATGGAAATTGCAATTTGTTGAAAGCGTATCATAAGTACAGAAAATTCATATGGAGGTTAATGGAGATATTCATCTTTTCATTCCATTTTACACAATCGTTGTAGACAGTACCTTTACTCTTGAAAGAATAGATGTTTTAAAAGATGGTGAAGACATAGAGAGATGCATACATACACCTTGGACAAAACTCTGTCTGCTGTATTGTTGCATAATACCTACTCCCAAACGCAGTGGGTCTGTTTACTGAGCGATTGTGAGCATGCGCCTGATTCTAGTTAAAATGTTGACTCTAGTTAGTGGAACGGAGCAACAATTTTACTTCTACTATAGACTTTTATAGCAATTCAGTTGACTGATTTAGGGAGGTACTGTGATACGATTCAACGATTTGTATTACAACATTTTAATTGTAAAGGCTCAAGGTGAAAATATTAATTGCTGTCTTATTTGCAGTAATTCTAGATTTAAAGAGTAAATGGGATAGGTCATTTTGATGTACAGTTTGTCATTTCTATTGTTCAAGATCAGAATCAGTACCCAATATTAAGGGTGCTCACCCAGGGATCAGGTAGTTTCATATACACAGGTAATAAAAAAAAGACACGGATTTGTTTTTTTAATAGTAATTAAGTTAATTTATGGACACCTCATACAATTTTCATTTCACGCTTACAATCTCCCCACAATTCGATTGTTTCTCAAAGGTGGCAAAGTGGCAATACACCGTATGACATAGTTGGCCTAATAAATGGCATTCGATGATGACAATACAAGGTGAACAAATTCTTTACGCCACATTTTGAAAAATTTACGAATTTCAAATACTGTCATTGAGGAAGGATAGTGTTCAATGGGTTTTCTTTTTCTAAAGGAAGTCCAATTTCAATAAATCCAATGTGTCGCCCTGTTAATTATTTGATTGATGATTACATGCTGAAAGCGTAAATCAATACGCTACCACCCGAATTGCACGCTACTGAAGCGTGTCACAATTCTAAATAATGCAAAAACGGATTCTGGATAGTAAAAAAAACTTTTAGTACCAAAAACATTTTTTTCAAATCTTTACAAGTGTTATGATAGGTCGAGTGAAACGTTTCAAGCTTCGAAGCTTCTACGCGTTAGTCTTTCGTCCAACTTTAACACAAATCCACCATGTGCGTAAGCAATAAAATAGGATAGCCACATAACATACCCATAAATTGTCATAATATGCATACATATTGTACTGTGTAATTGGTAAGCATATGTATGATAATAAAAGTACATCTAGTTTCTCATAATATGTAATATTAATTATTCTACATAATATTTTATAAAATATTAATTGCACAGACCTTTTAGAGTAACCATACCAGGCACGCATTTAGTAGCTATTTGGATTCTTCAAATTAAGAATTAAATTGCGCAACCCTTATCTCTCTCCCCTGTTTTGCGAACTAAGTAACTGCAGACTAAATACTAATTGTGTACTAGTTTGCCTTAAATCATACAAATAATAAGTAATAAAATGCATATTAAAAGTTTGAGTTGCATACTAGAGATGTAGAATAGTGCAGTGTGATAGTGTGAACGTACTAGGTACAAAGATGTGCAACCAATGTAAACGCGTACGGTGCTAATAAACTGTATATATAGTTATCTAAAACCAAGACTAGACTAATTCCGCTAGTACTATGTGGTTCAGCTAACTGTTCTGTAAAGTAAGAGTTGAACTCAACAAAAATCCTAGTGCACACTAGACTGTGGTCGTGAGTTCAGGCAGCATTAATAATTGCATCTTGTAGTTAGTTGGGCGTTAGATGCATTTTGTGCCCAACCATATTTACGTAGTTAGCATTTGAACTGCAAGACAGTCGTAAATGTAAATTTGTAGTGAATTAAAATAAATTGCAGTTAATAAAGTTGGTCAGTGTAGGTTTGTGGTGGTGTGTAAAATGTTCTAGAACGAGCTGCAGTGAAATACTGAAGTGAAGATGGATTTTAATTTCGAAAAGGTAAAGGAATTCAAAATACCTAGAATGGAGAATTGCTTTTGGATTAAATTGCTGCTAATGTTCAAAATGTATACCCTGAAAGGTGGTGGGGGATCTGCGTGTGGAATTTCAAAGTGGAAAAACATTTCCATATAAATTCAGATTGCAGCAATTGAAAGCTCTTTCTGCTATGCTCAATGAAAATGAGGACGAAATATATTTAGCTCTGAATAAGGACATGAAAAAACCAAAATTTGAAGGTAGGTTTTTTTTAAATCAGTAAACAAACATTTTTATAGGTAAGTAGCTATTTGAAATCTGAGATGTAATGAACATTGCGGATTTTATACGTTATAAATTGTGAAAATTGTTTCATTGTTCATTTTGTAAACAATTTTTTTATCTCAAAATTTCAGCTTTCAATGAGGTAATGCTTTGTAAAGCTGAGATTTTGGACAGCATTCGCCTTCTTTCTAAATGGATGAAACCGGAGAAGACACCTTTCAATGCACTCGCTCCAAATGATGTAGCTTTTGTGAAACATGAACCATTCGGAGTTGCTCTCATTATCAGTCCGTGGAATTATCCCTTCTACCTGACATTATTACCCTTGGGTACGAGTTTTTCTAAAGTAAAGGTAACGTCAAAGGCTGGTCAAATATTAAAATTAAAATTGGAAAATGTAGTGGGAGCAATAGCTGCTGGAAATTGTTGCATCATAAAACCGTCGGAAATAGCAATCAGTTCAGCCGCAAAATTGGAACAGCTTGTGAATCAATATTTGGATACAGTAAGAAACAATAATATGTAGACCGTTTATATTTGTATTTTTTATAAATTCTTAAACCACTATTAGAACAATAATATTTGTCTTGCTTAATAGTTTCGACACTGTGAATTATTAATTTTGGTTTTAGTCGTGTTATAAAGTCATTCAAGGTGGTGTAGATGAATCCATCGAGTTGTTGAAACAGAAATTCGACATAATTTTTTGTACAAGTTCCACGAAAATTGGACGCTGTGTAATGCGAGCTGCTGCTGAGTCTCTCACTCCCGTAATACTAGAATTAGGAGGGAAAAGGTTTTTAAATGTAATTAAATTGTCTTTGTGTGGTTTGTCCTGTTGTATTCATTTGTAAACATTTATTTGTTACAGTCCTATTTACATTGACGAAACTGCAAACATAAAGCTTGCTGCTAAAAGAATCATTTGGGGAAAATGTCACAACATCGGTATGATATGCATTTCCCCAGACCACGTGATTTGCTCGAAAACAGTGGAGAAAAAACTGATTGCTGAAATCAAACAAATATTGATGGAATTTTACGGAGACAATTGGAAAGCTACTGAAGATTTGGCTCGAGTGGTCAGTCTCCATCATTTTAATAGGCTGAAACAGGTTTTGGAAAGAACGAAAGGAACCATTGCGATCGGTGGACAAATGGACGAATCCGAATTATACCTGTCCCCAACAGTTGTCGGTTTGTGCTTCCCATTGTTTACGCCTGGGCTGTGTAATTTGGGACAATATTTATTTATTCTATTGTTTGTTGATTTTACAGTTGATGTTCAAGAATCAGACAGTTTAATGGAAGAGGAAATTTTTGGTCCTATTCTGCCCGTGCTGACGGCTGAAACAGCGAATGAAGCTTTTGATATGATCACATCAAGGTAACGCTCTCATAACTATCGCAAATGTAATGCACCTAATGTTGACTGACATATTCTGAACTAACTAACGTCAAACTAAGTCACTGTGCTATATTACAGTAATTATTTTAAGTACAGTTAAAAGCAATTTAACTGTAATGGTTAAATGCAATGTAAACGTCTGTTTAATTGTTATGGGAAAAGATTCTGATTAGTCATTTTGTTTGCATTAGGAAAGACATGCGGTAGGTTATTGTAAGCATACTGTGGGAAATTCAATTATTGTTTGTTTTTGATTGTATAATCATGACATGTACATACAATCACGATGACCTCATAAAATGTAATCTTAATTCTGTTAAAAGATGGAAGAAGCTTTCTATTATTATATGGTACATAATATTATATGTATTGTCGTTGAACATTGTTGCTTGTAGCATGCTTTCTGCAACTAGCAACTCTACATTGTTGTTAGTATATGTGGTAAGAATGTGAACAAATGAAATGATGATTGCTTTGAGAAATTCTAATTTTGGAAAAGTGTTTGGGGGATATTTAAGTTGTGTCGACGTAAAGAACAGCACAAGTGGGAAATTGTGGTTTTATTATTATTTGGGGCAGTTTCGATATGCACATGCACTGTATAAATTCATAGGTTATTAAGCCAATTTAATACACTTACAATTGTTTGTTTGTTTTGTTCAATAATTAAATTAATTCTTTCTTCATATTCACAGAAAGGGGAAGCCGTTAGCCCTGTACGTTTTCACAAACAACTCCGATGTTATCGAATTATTTACTGAGAAATGTCCGAGTGGAACTGTTTGTTTCAACGATGTTATCTTTCAAGGAAGTTGGTTTGGATTACCTTTCGGAGGTAATTTTTTTAAATTATTAGAATTTGTTATTTAAATTTGATAAAAGAAATTGAAATTCTCTAACTGCTTCAGCTAAAAGTTTTAAAAAATTATAGGAGTTGGTGATTCGGGATTGGGACGTTATCATGGGAAGTATTCTTACGAGGCATTCTCCAACAAGAAAAGTGTGGTCATTCGAGATTACTCATTTATTACAGAAGTAATCTCGGCTATGCGATATCCACCCTATGATAGCATTTCTGGCAGAATGACAATGATTCGTTTCTTTTTTAAAAACTTTACATCTTTCAATATGCCAGGATTTCATTGGTCGGATTTTTTAAAAATAATTCTTGGAATGATTGTAATGTTTGGAATATTTTACTTTTTGGGTAAAATCTAGCGAAATATCAATTTGCTTTAAAAAAAATATTACCACTTTCTTTTTACTATTAAAGTAGAGTATACATCGATATAATTAATTAAGGTATCGCATTACATCTCGAAATATACAAATATACCATGTCACAGTCTCTTTTGCTCACAACACAACCATAATATTGATGGATAATACGCATGATAATTTAGATTTGAATTAAGATATTCCCTTTACATATAAAAAAATTGTACTACACTTTTTAAATGCAAGATTAAATCCATTTTTTATTACCCACGCGTTTACCCAATACCCAAAAAGCGTTATTATTTAGTGTGAGAGATCAGTGCAGTGGTAGTCTGGCAGTGGCTGTAAACAATGTGAATTTTTGGTATTTGTAGATACTGTGATGCAATCACAGGTTTTGTTTTAATTTCGCTGCAAAATATTGAAATAGGTTATGATGATATTGAAATGGGGCTTTAGGGGCTCAAGTCCACCCTAGCTGGGTGGATGTCCCACTGCACGCTGTGTTCATTAAAGCCGAAAGGAAATTCACTACAATTTCCTACATAATGTATATTCGAGAGCTTAGCTTGCATATAAACAAAGTCCATGTAACCGTTCCTACGTCACCGAGTGTCTATATCAAGCGACGGCATGAAATTGTTGTTGCTCCTCCACACACATTCACATTCTTGCTTTTCAACTTTTCCCGTTATTACAGTTCTGTTTATAACATGAACAAAATTTTAAAAAATTCACTTTGATTCTTTATTTGTATCAATGAATACAGGAAAATGAAACAGCAATTTAAAATCTAAGGTGGGTTTACATCACTTGATGTAGACTTGACTGATGTAGACGATTAGACTATATATCGGTAAGGTTGTATAGTTGTATCATTCATTCATCTTATTTATATTCCTTGTGCAATATAACATTTCCCAGTATTGAAGAAAGTAAGGAATTTTTACCAATTTTTTGAGTTTTTGTCGGTAAAGGCTCCAAATGGTTAAAATATAATTTTTACGCAGTCTGAGTCTGGTCTATGCAATAAGAGATAGAATAGAGGGATTCTCCTGTCGGGGAAATTTATGAAAACCCAATACAACCATGAATTTTTATCAAACAGGTTAATTTGGATTACATGTGTGCCATATTTAAAAGCACAGGTTCAGGCTACTTGCAAACACCAGTTAGGGACGATCCATTAAAGACGTCTACAATTTTTGGTCATTTTTTTTACCCCCTCCCCCCCCCTTTGTCTGCAAAACATGGCTGCATGCCTCCCTGTCTTCAAACCTCGGACCCCCTCCCCCCCTAAAATGCAGACGTCTTTAATGGATGATCCCTTAGTATCGTAGCAAAGCTACTGGAATGTTTCTTAATTCGACTTTTAAAGTAATATTTAGCTCAAATAACTTTACGATATTTCACAGCAAGGAAAAGATTGAATTGCAGTAAAACTCTTTAGCTCACGAAGGAGTAAAAATTTCTATAAGATATAACTACCTAGAAACATACGATTCAAGATTTTTTCTCATGCGTGCGTATTTTCAGAATTTTGTTCACACGAGAGAAATTATTAACATTGGGCACTCAATTGTCAGTGTATAGGGGGAATCGTAGAGGTTTAAAGACGGGGAGATAACTTGCTAAAAAAAGTTGTAAGGTAAGGAAAGATAACTTACTGGTCATAAGGTGATTACCATCCTACTTTGTTGCATCACACAAGGCAATAAAACCATGCAAAACCAAAACAAGTTCAAGATCAAGGTAATTTCATTTTGTACATTTACTACGTACCTACATATATTCGCTAAGGAATAAAGGTAAGGTATGCAAAAATTATCAAAGGACAAAGTATCGATCCAGAGTGCATTACTTATCCACGTGCTTCGGCTGTGTTTTCCTCATCAAATATTCCACCATTTATGTTAATAGATTATGCTGAAATTATCAATCACATTCATTAGGGTTATATATTACGGATTTTATCGAATGTAAACACTGTAGAGTAAGACTGACTGCATCAAGAGCGCATTACGAGAAACAAAGTTTAAACGAATTACATTGGCATTCTACAATTAAGTAGTTTTTTCCTGGCTACGATTCATTCTGTATAGGATGATTCATTCACTGTTTGTAAGTCACATCTGGGGCTTGCAGTGGACCTTTGGCATTTGGCAAGTCTGGAGAATTTATTTACTCCAGAATAATTCAGCTAACGTTACCTTTCTCAATTTATTTGAGTAACAAGTAATTCAAATTTAGACAAAAATCGAGGGTCGCCAATTTACACAATTGGCTATAATTTTGTGTATGCGTTCATGTTTGGGAATGTGTCAGCCACTCGCTACCCCCCCTCCCCCCGGAACCTTTAAAAACTGAATCTTGTGAAAAGTTTTGATGTCTTGTGCATTCTTAAAAAAATTCACTGCAACTTTGAAGAAAAAAAATATATTGAATATTATGAATAAAATCCAAAAAAATTGTGCAGGCGTTTGCCCTCTTTTCGAAGGGATCTACTATATAACTAGTGTTTGCATAGTATACAACAAATTATACATAGCAAGTTTGTAGAGGTATAGGATGGAGTTTTGGAGGTTCACCCACTCCCCCCGCCGGAGGAATGTAATAGGGCAGGATAGTTTGGAGTAGGTTGTAAAATTATGAGTTGGTCTGGACGAGTAAAAAAATGAAGAGATATTGGATAAAAGTGCAAATCTTCATAATGGGAAATCACAGTCGTTTTGTTTATAAATACGTTATTTCAAGGTATAGTGTCAGACAATTAAGAAGCATGAGAATCAGTGTAAGTACATTCAATTATAAAATCAGGACCAATAAAAACTATATAAAATTTATAATTGTTGGAATGAGTTTTTTCTCATAAATCATAGGTCATATGTATTCTTCAGGGTTCTGAGTGATTGTACCATTTGTGCAGGACAGCTTACCTGAGTTAGCGTATCCGTGCACTCGTCAACAAAGATAGCCATTTCTTCCCACATTTAGCTTCTAGTGCTTGTAATATTAGTAGTATGTATGTATGTTACTTTTATAACACAATTGCGATTTCAATTTTATGGTTTACTTTACACCAATACATTTACACTACCAGCTTTTTGTTCAGTTACTACCTATCAGCTGAAAAGTCAGGACAGTGAGAGAATACTGTTGAGAGACCAATTTTTTCATTGCATTTTTCCATATTTTCTAAATATTTAAACTGCTATTTTCTGCAATTAAGACAATTCAACATAGGTTTTTTAACTACCAATTAGAACTACGCCCCTATACGTAAATAAAGTTCTCAATCAAGTACAATGACTGCAAACAACAATGTTTGTACCGGCGAGCTTTCAGACGACATCTTGGAAACGAAATATTCTAAGGTATTTCACATTTAATATTCCTTTAGCTGTTGCGGTCAAATCTATCTTAGAGATGTGGAAAAATGTAAACAATTTTACAATTCCCCATTTTACCATTTTTTCCCACTTTGAATAATTTTACCAGCTGCCACTTTACATTGTCCACAATATCACATGATGTCTGAAAATGAAATCCATTTTACTATATTTATATTTTGCAGTAAATTTTTAAAAAACAATTGTAAGATAAATTAAATCGTATTTTCTAAATACAACATATTTTGTGTTATACTATATATACGTTTAGAAAAATTAGTTTAATTTGTATATTTTCAAATAAACTAGTAATTTTGCCAGTCCAAATACAAACATTGTATATATTGAATTTCTAATTTTTAGAAAAGTGTTTATCCTAGCGTTTATTGTATACTTACTTTCTGATTCTTATCATTATGTGTGCTTCTTTGAATATTTAAACTTGCACAAGTTACAATTTAGTGCGCACGTTTGAGATCACAGGTTAATACACATATATCTGTCCTTGTGGGATTTTGGGCTGAGAAAAGGTAATAAAAAGTAAATGGAGCACCTCATACAGAGGATTTATGTTGCGGTTGTGGGTGTATGTGAAAACTAAATTGTTTTTCCTCATCAATGTCACAGCAGATTGATTACAATTATAATGAGTAAATGGCATTCTTACACAGCTAAGCACAAAGGAATCACGTAAGGTTAATTGGATTCGTTCTCCAACTTTACCAATTAAACGTTTATATTACAGTTTATATTAAAGGAAACAGAAACTGTCAAAAATATTCACTACTCTGGAAGAATCAAGAGCGAATAAAACGGGCGAAATCGATGACAAAATTCTGCACTTGATTATTGACATTCCAATTTTTCCAATCAAGTTGATTAATTAAATTAAGCAATACATTTTTAAACACAATTCCTTTTACTTCTCCATTTGAAAATATCAAATATATATTTCTTTTACTTACATATACATAAGCGCTTATTTATTCCGCCCATTTCTACCTGGCGTGCGACAGGGGGAAAGAAAAGCATTGAATATAATGTTGATTTGCTTCTCAAAATGTATTGTAACATTTTAAAGCAAATACTTTTGGAACGGATCATAGCAGATATATAGTTCACCCAATTAATGTAGGAAAATTGAAACTTTTAAGACTCAATTTAAATTTAAATGCTGTTTATAATGGGGTTTAAAATTTTCCGAAATGAAGAAGCTCCTGTTGTGTAATGGTCCACTTTTTCAAGTATACCGCAGAAATTAAAACTACCATAAAAACTAATGAAATGTTTGAAATCAATGGGCATTCAAAATTTATAGCTTACACAAAAAATGCACAATTTTTAAAATCTACTTATTCCATTTTTAAGTTATTTCTAAATTATCTTTATATTTTTTTAGTTTAGGGTGGAATGTAGGTAGATTGCAATGTTTAATGTCAATTAGATGAAGTAGATTTAGATACCTAATAATTTTAGTGGTACTTACTCCGATAACCATAATTGAAATATGAACAGATTCTTGGAAACATGAGGAAGAGATTTTCTACAGGAGTAACTTTGCCCTATGAATTTCGAATGAAACAACTAAGGGGACTTCAAAAAATGTTGGAAGAACGGTCTGACGAAATTGTTGATGCTTTGTATGCTGATATGAGGAAGCCAAAGTTTGAAGGTACGAGCCAGATAAAATGTTGATACCGTACGGTACTATAAAAACGTCTATTATATATGTGAGACTGAAAATCCATAAATTTTCAGCCAGATATTTGATTGTCATACATATTTATGTATTTAACGCAGGTGTGCACATAATAATTTTTTTCCAGTTTACTCCTGCGAATTGGATATTATCAAATCGGAGATAATCAATATTATGCGAAATTTGAAAAAGTGGATGGCTACCACGAAATTACCAACTAGCATGCTTTTATGGACTGACAGATCTGAAGTTAGCAATGATCCTTATGGAATTGTTCTAATCATTGGAGCTTGGAACTATCCCTTTATGCTATCACTCGCCCCACTGTAATTGTAATTGCATTAAAAATGCATTTTTAATTTTCATAAATGACATTTTCTCTATTTTGAAATAAAAACTCGAGTTTGGAATTTACCAAACTATTTATATATTTTTAATTAGCTGCGGATGCATTGCTGGAGGTAATTTTGCTATCCTCAAACCTTCGGAAGTGTCTTCCCACTCAGCAGCTAAAATTGCAGAGCTACTACCACAATATTTGGATCCAGTAAGATCATATGGTTCATTATTATTCACGACTAATTATTAATAATGATTTAATGTTCGATACTAAATACTTTACTTACAATTAGAAATGCTACCAAGTGATTTTAGGGGATGCAAGAGATACACGGTCTCTTTTAGCCAACAGATTTGACTACATATTCTGTACGAGTTCTCTTAAGGTGGGAAAAATTGTCATGACCGCTGCTGCAAAATATGTCACTCCGGTCACTCTGGAGTTGGGAGGAAAAAGGTACAACTCCACCTTGTTGCATTTTGTCAAAATGGCGGCTTAAAAACAATTTATTTTAACTGAATATTTTATAGCCCTGTTTACATTGAAGATTCAGCTAATTTGGCAAAGAGTGCGAAGCGAATATTGTGGGGGAAAATTCTGAACTCCGGTCAAACGTGTATTGCCCCTGATTACATATTGTGCTCGAAAAAGGTCGAAACGATTCTTATAAGTCATTTTAAGAGACTTCTTAAAAAGTTTTATGGAGACGATGACCCGCAGACTAGTAAAGATATTGCCAGAATCGTTAATAGAGCTCATTTCGAAAGATTAAAGAGACTTATCGTTGGAACTAAAGGTGACATTACAATTGGAGGAGAATTGGATGTTGACGATCTGTGGATCTCACCCACAATTATCAGTGGGTGAAACAACACATGAATATATTTACTAACAATAAGTTGCAGAAAAATAAATAATAAGGAATTTTACCAAACGTTATATTTAAATTACGTCTATAAATGCTAAAATGCATTTAATTATACTTATTTTTAAAGCAAACGTAACGAAATCGGACATTGTGATGGAGGAAGAAATATTTGGTCCGATCCTTCCTATTGTGAATTGCAATTCTCCCGAAGAAGCATTAATGTTTATTACGGCCAGACCAAAACCACTCTCCGTGTATTTATTCACAAAGACAAACTCTACAATGAGTCTCTTTAGAACTCGCTCTTCCAGTGGATCACTGAATATCAATGATGTCTGCGTTCAAGTAATATGTGAGTTCCTCTAGTTTATCTCTGACCTACTGATTTTTCCACCTATTATGATGCTGTAATATTTAAGTTTGATTTTTCTGATTTTCCCAGATGAAGGTCTCCCTTTTGGAGGTATTATTTTTTTTTCATCTAGATTATTGTTCCAAAGTCTTTCGAGTCTGTCTCTGAGATCCACAATAAATGTTCTATTATCTACATATGTATATTACGTACATAGGTGTCGGTGAGTCAGGGATCGGCCGCTACCGCTGGAACCACTCTTACGAAACTTTTGTGCACAAGAAGGGCGTTTTCACTCGAGATTTCGGGTTATACTCCACAATTGTTGGAGAATTGATGCATCCACCTTACGAATTTGCTAATTTCAAAATATGGTTTTTGAAAAATATTTTATATCTCAAGGGCCTTACAAACTTGCCTACTCGAATCCGTTTACACATTTTCTCATTCTGCCTTGGAATGTTAGCATTCTTTTTGCTGGTGAAATTCACGAAGATTTGCTAAATTTCCAATTACCAATGTTGCAGTTTTAGGTGTAAATAATATAATTAAAAGTAGAATAAATACGACTTTTGAAGAAAAAAAGTTTCTTTGTTGTCCAATCTTTTCATTAACTTGAATTCATAACAAGTCGACTAAAGAGCACTTATTTAGTGTGTGTTAATGATAATTGAAATATTGAAAAGATTGGTCAATCGTTAAGTTTACATCACCAATTACAGTCGAATCCGCCATCACCTTGCAATTGCAAGTACTGTACATGCGGGTAATTCCTCATTACATCACTTACGTATGTTATACTGCGCTCATGAATGTAATCTTAAATTTTGTTTCCTGTCAGCATTTAACTGATTGTGAGGTGGAATTGCTATACGGGTTAGGTTGAAACGTGGATATTATATGTGATATCCTATACCTACTGGACGACTGGAAAATAATGAGGCATAGATACAGTGTCTATAACCCAGACCCTTTGTCTGTACATGCAATACAGTCAGCATCCAGGTATACACCCAAAGAAACACTTTTCCATGCATGGTGAAGGACAACTTGCTTTTTTGCGCAAAAAGTATAATGAAGCATGCACCAAAGAGAAGCACAGACCGACAAATAAAACCACACACGTTTTCCCGAATATCGCTTGGTGTATCACAGTAGTAACCACACTAAAGATTTTCATTACATTCGCACACAACATCATATGGCTTTACATCATAAGATGACGAATTAATTTTTTTCCTAATTTAGTGGCACAGAACATCCTTATAACTTGACAGGATAGGTTACCTTGTAGTAACTAGGCAAGTGTATTATATTATAATGCAATATCCTTACTAAATGATAGATACATACACCTTTACACGTATAATATGTGAGCTCCTCTGAGATATTATTTATTAATGCATGCTCATTTGCTTTTTTTTAAATTCACTTACATATACACTTTAACTCTTTTGTTTAAGGGAAGCATTTGTTGGCTAACCAACCAAGGAGTAAGAACCAAGAACCATTTGCTCTTATAATTTTTCGATTAAGGAGGAATTTGAAAAATTATTTCATATTTGCGTGCCCAAATATTTTATTTTAATTATACTGAAACACCTCCAGCGTTAAATTGTTTAACACTAATTAAGGGTTCTATTACAATAGTAACTGTAGCAAGTAAACAATATGGGTGGAAACAATGTCTTTGTGAGTGAGATAATGTCACCGTCACCGTCGAACCATTGTCTTTCGGACGACATGCTACAGGAGAAATATTCCCAAGTAACTTTTAATATAATTTTATAATCTAATTGCATGCTTAGATCTGCATAATAATATTTTGTGCATTCAATTCATAATTGGAAAAATTCGTTATGATAGAGATATTTACATACATTTAAACGAATTCAAAAACAGTAAAGAGTAAAACGTTCTTGGTGAACGGTAGCGAGGGTGTGAAAATCTTTTTTAATGTTCTATAAACAGCCTCATCCTGCAAAATTCATGATTTGAGTGGTTAATTGATTTAACTACACTATTTAAAATTACACACCAGTGAAAACGACCCAACAATTAATGCATTAAAATCTCAACACTACCCTGAAATAGATATAAAGTGGGTACTTCCACGTAGGAATTAAGTATAAATAAATTATGGAGATGAATTAATCGTCATTAAAAGAAATGGAAGTTCTACATAGTAGGTCGATTCTGTCAGGAATTTACAGAAATTAATTTACTGGTATCAAACAATGCATTTTTCAGAATAAAATGTAATACGTGTCAGTACGGTTGAAAGTATGACAATTAAGGTGAAGATAGGTAAATACGGTGAAAACGAATTCTTTTGCTGAATTCTACTGACAAAGTGTTTCATTTAAAACTGACAATTACTCCATAAATTTACTTGAACTTTTTTTCCGATTTGCTAGTAAATTCATTTGTTCAATTTACTGTATCTTTAATAAACGTCTACTAGCAAATTCATTTCTTTTACTACACTTTCAGTTTTTCTACGGGTCTCATTTAATGTGTCCCTAAAACAATAGAAAAATGAATAAATGAGCTCGTCCATACAATGTACATAGCCAATAATATACTTTATCCTTAATTTAAAGAAATTATCCTTAAAGTAGTCTTAAAAGTTATGTTTTAAAAGTCGGAATTTATATACCAATGCTGTACTTAATCAACAACAGCGGCAAGCAGAATCCGCCACAAGTACCTACTTGCGACTTGCGGTTCATGTGGAAAGTCGAATGTGATGATAGTAATTTATCATTAACCCTTATATTAGATAGATGTCTATGCATTAACCTATAAATTATTTTCTTATTTTGTTGTGGCGATGGAATTAAACCTTGAAATTGCTCAAATTCAGTTGAAACATGGACTGCAGAGATCTGTGTGTGCTTATAATCATTCACAGATCTCTGCAGTCAATGGTTGAAGCAAGGATCAAGTTCCCTCCTCCTCTGACAATGAGTACAGGTGCGTGCCGTGAAAAAATATATAAGTGCATGTGTACTGTGTACTTTCTGACGTTAAATATATGCAATACATAGTATCATGTTAAATAGCACTGTTTCTTGAGCTACCGACATAAGTTGTAATTTATTGAGCTTCAATGAGAAAGTAAATGAAATATTCTCATGCTCGATTCTGATTTAACCTACAATTACTTACATAAGATTTTAAACGAAGTCAAGCAATTTTAACTATACATAGAACTTGTTAGAATTGATTATAGTACGTATTTCTTGGAATTACATAAACATCTTCATGTTTGCATGTGAAAATACAATAGTTTTCCCCTTCTCATCTGAATTGATTAGAACAGGAGATTTTAAAAAGACTGTTAGCCTAAAATGTCATAGAATAAGGTCTGCTTTTCTGCTGTATATACAGCAGAAAAGCAGACCTTATTCTATGCCTGAAAAGTAAAGGCTTTATTACTTAACATAATGTAAAGGTCTATTGTGCCATTATAAAAAAGGTTTTCATGTCAGCAGGGAACTAAAAAGCCGGGCTTTTTTAGAAATTTGTAACCCAAAAAGCCGGCTTTTTTCGGCTTTTTTAGCTTTAATGGCTTTTTTTACTATAATAGGCGTAAATAAGCTGGAAACCCTGCCTACAGTTTAATGAGTGCTGGCACCTATTTCTTGTTCAAACTCAAACCATCATATAGAAATAATCTGTTGAACTTTATTTGGAACAGTCGTATTGAATATATCGAAAATTTTGTAAAACGAGATGCCATTGCAACTGTGAATACAACTATGTAATCCAATATCACTACTCTCTTTCCTCACTCTATTCTCTCTATTCATCACTATTCTCTTTCTACTCTTCACTACCCTCCTCATAATTGCAGTTTTTGGTGCAGACCGAGAAGCAGACAGATAGAAATGAAAGGGATATTTCATGTTAACTATTTTTCTCACAAGAATTGTAAATATGTGGGTAACTTCCAAGTTGGAAATTCCCACAATTAGTGCTCTCGGTTTCCATTGTTTTCCTATTTCCCACAATCTCCTAATCCGAGGTTTGACGCATTAAATATTGATGAGATTATCCACGACTTCTCAGTGGATGGAATATAAATCTAGTATTCCATTTTGAATGACATCTAAACTGTAATTGTTCAAATATGTCTAAAAATAAATGTGAGGTTTTTCCTTTCTTTTTTGGAATTTGAAAGCTTTAAAATCCTACAATAAGAGATCCCACACTCGTAAAAACCCTTGCATTTTAGCAAAATTTAATATATTTCTTTTTCAGAACTGAATTTATTTAACCACTAAAACTGTTTTAAGTGTATTTACTTCTGATATCTGCATTATGATCATCTCAAGAACTAGTAAAATCAGATAAATAATGAATACTGAAAATTTTGCATTGTAAAGTAATATGAATAATAGGTTCTTGGAGAAATGAGGAAGAGATTTTCTACAGGAGTAACTCTGCCTTATGAATTTCGATTGAAACAACTAAGAGGGCTTAAAAAAATGTTGGAAGAACGATGTGACGAAATTTTAGATGCTTTGTATGCTGATATGAGGAAGCCAAAAATTGAAGGTAAGCCATGCATACGATGCAATATAATTTCCATTCACGCATGCAGGATAAAACATTCAGACAAAGCTAATGCTAATTGAAGGTACCATAAAAAATCTTCTCTTTGATTATTTACAACATGCTATCGTAATTTATTGGTCTTGCGATTTTCTGCATACACATCTAATAATTTACAACTTTTCAGCGTGTTTGTACGAAATAGAAGCAGTAAAAGTGGAGATCATAAATGCTATGCGAGATTTGAAAAAGTGGATGGCACCTACGAAACTGCCCGTTAACTTGGTTGTGTGGTCAGACAGAGGGGAAATTCAGAACGATCCTTATGGAATTGTTCTCATCATCGGAGCGTGGAACTACCCCTTCCTTCTAACACTCAACCCTCTGTAATAGCAACAATTTTAAATTTTAATTATTGTGGGAGGTAAATACTGAAGATTTTCACTGGATGGCAGTAATGCCAATATTGTGTCATATTTAACGTAATTTTAATTTAGATACGGATGTATTGCCGGAGGCAATTGTGCAATTATCAAACCTTCAGAAGTAGCTACACACTCAGCCGCTAAAATTGCAGAACTGATACCCCTGTATTTGGACCCAGTAAGTCAAGCCCATTAAATTATTTTCCAATCCCAATCTGTTTTAGTGAGATGGATATTATCTGTTCGGTTTCGTTTAATTTCTAAGCCTAGAGCGATGGTTAATAGTAATTGCTGCAGTACGCACATTTGCATCACTTCAAGTGGGATTCAATTAAAATTATCATTTAAAATTAAACCATTGTCTGAGGATAACGAAGTTGAACGGAAAGGCTTCACACAAACAATTTGCACCTTCTAATTCTTCAAATTCAATGCACAATAATTGTTACCAAAATTTATTTTTATTTTTAGGAATGCTATCAGGTAATTTTAGGAGGTGCAAGAGAAACAAGTTCCCTTTTAGCAAACAGATTTGATTATATATTCTGTACTGGATCTGTAAAAGTGGGGAAAATTATCATGGCTGCTGCTGCAAAATATATCACTCCGGTCACTCTGGAGTTGGGAGGCAAAAGGTCTGTTCCACCTTTATTGTTGCATTTTATCAAAAGTGTCATTTACTCTGTTTTATTTCAACTGCACATTTTTATAGCCCTGTATACATAGACGAATCGGCGGATTTAGCAGAGAGTGCAAGACGAATATTGTGGGGGAAATTTCTTAATTGTGGGCAAACATGCCTTGCTCCTGATTATATACTGTGTTCAAAAAAAGTTGAATTGACACTTATCAGTCAATTTCAACGGCTTCTTAAACAGTTTTACGGTAATGGTGATCCGCAGTCAAATAAGGATATTTCCAGAATCATCAATAGAGCACACTTTGAAAGATTGAAGAGACTCATCGTTGGAACTAAAGGGGAAATTTTAGTTGGAGGTGATACCGATATTGATGACCTATGGATATCTCCTACAATTATCAGTGAGTGATCAAAGAAACATTTTAGTAATTTATGTGGGTACTACATAAATAGTGTAATAGTCTCGCATATATTTACTTACAATTAGTTACACATGCACAATTGATCATATTTTTATTTTATTAAAGCGAACGTAACACCATTTGATGTTGTGATGGAGGAAGAAATCTTTGGTCCAATCCTTCCAATTGTGATTTGCAATTCTGCTGAAGAGGCCGTAACATTTATTAATGCCCGGCCGAAACCATTGTCTGTGTATTTATTTACCAGGAAGAAATCGACAATGCGAATATTTAGAACTGGCACTTCCAGTGGCTCACTTACAATCAACGAAGTTTGTTTTCAATCAGGATGTAAGTTTTGAGGAAATTGTTTTCTACATACTCAAGTAGTAAATACGTATTCGTTTGCTTTTTAAAAAATTGAAATGTATTTAATTTTCGTGCTAGATGATGGTCTTCCATTTGGAGGTGTCGGTGATTCGGGGATCGGCCACTATCACTGGAAGTATTCCTACGAAACGTTTGTACACAAAAAAGCCATCCTCATTCGGGATTTCGGATTCTATTCCAAGTTAATAGGAGAAATGAGATATCCACCTTACGAGTATGCTAATTTCAAAATTCAGTTTATAAACTCTGTACTGTTTATGATGAGGCATGTAAACTTTCCTACGCGTTCCTGGTCGCACATTTTCGCATTCTGCTTGGGAATGTTAGCGTTCTTTTTTCTGACCAAATACACAAAAATTTGTTAGATAATTTCCTTATAATACCTTGGTTTTCGGTTCTAGTATTGTAAAAAAAATTAGCACCAACTTTATAAACAAGTTTAAAAGAGGGGGTTGTTGTGCATTCAATTTTACTATTTAGTACAAAATATATAATACAGTTTAGTTATGTCCTGATTCAACAACAATTAATGTTAAAAGTCGAAATGTCCAGAAGGATCTGTGCCACCTGCCAATTAATGAGCAGCCACATCCTTACAAAGATGCCATATAGCTTCTAAATTCTGAATAAAATTGTATTGTAAATACACAAATAAATAATAACTGTGGACATTATTAGGTGCTCAACAAAAGTTTTAACTAAATACTCAAGGTTTTACACATTTTCACTCTGTGTGGTATTTCTCTGATTTTTTTCAAATAAATTACAAAGCAATTTGTTTTATGAAATCATGCGATGTCAATGGGAATTCGCAATGGTATGTACAAATATGCAGGCAGCGTTGCCCTTTGTTGCCGTGTCATTGTCATATTTCACAATGAGACCTATCATCATTTACCAGTCTGCCCGCCAATGTTGTTGCAAGATGGGACTTGAGTGACCGACAATAAGAATTCCTTTTTTCATGTGCTATTCAGGTAGGTAAAGATATGTTTTTTACGTTCTTGCATTTCTGTGTGATGCGGAATGCGACTTTTCTAATATTGTCAGTTAGCAAGTCGATTATTTCACATTGTTGTTAGTTGAGTGCTGAATGTAGTGAATTGTTGATGCAGACAAACAATTCAGTCAGATCTAACAATGGTGATAAAGGCAAAATATTTGCTATGGTTTTCTTTTGACCCAAGTTGCAAGTAGGTATTTAGTCTCGCGTGTTGGAATCTACTTCATTTCAAAAGCAACTTCTTGAAGGCAACTGGTGAAGCAGAGTTGTGGAATTTTACCTTGTGCACCTACAATAAAGGCATGCTATTATAGATATTCCCATTGCTTGCCTTCTTTTTGCCAGCACCCGTTAGAACAAAATACTTGCAAAATTCGATATTTCTATTCGTACCGATGTTGGTTATATATTTAAAAATGAACAGTTAAGTGGGTTACCCTGAACGTGACATGAAAACTCCTTTTGAAGCTTTAGAAAAATGACGAACGATTGGAATGCCCTCGATGAGATGCCACCTTCAATACATATATCTACATATAACATTGTTTCATTCTATTAAATTTTTACTACAGAATGCCAATAGGTGAACTTAAAACGAGGAGCTCGTGGTATTATGTAGTTCCTTAGATTACATCATTGCAGAAGGATTCAGGACACCAAACCAAAGCAGATCCATTCGACGCGGACGAGTTGCAGCAGCATCCAATAACAGCTCCAGGCATTTTACTCTAATCTACATGCTGCATACCCATCAATTAAAAAACTTGTTTTCATAATTCAAATGTGATCCAACAGCGTCCTGTCTGCTCCCATGTAAATTGTATAAATATGATTCGATAAGCAGATACGAAATGTTGGAACTCGATTCAATCCGATAAAATCCTAAGACATATTTTAATGACCAATTAAGCTTGTCTTGAATCGTTTAATTTAAATCCTTATCTGAATGGTTGTCCTAACACGTTAGCTATCCACGTAAAAGGAGAGCAGAATGAATAAATAGTAAAATACGAGTTTATTAGGGAGAAGTTGCATTGTCCTCCGTGTAGTTGCCTATTGCTCACAAATTTAGCATTCGAAATACAACCCTTTATTTTATTTTATTTCTGAATTTCTTAGAAACCACCATTTTCTCCCAAACCATTCAGAGGAAGAAATGATGTCACAATTTCCCACAATGTTCTTACGGTACCAAATGAATAAAATCATGTCTGGTGTGTTAAGCGACCATTGGAAAATCTAACATGCTCAAGCGTTGTTAAGGTAGGATAAAGGGAATAATTTAGATGTAAGTTTCACTAATTCTTGACAAACAAATTTACTCTGTGGGCAATCCACTAAAAGATCAAGCCAAAAATGAGACCACAAATACGTAAAGAACTTTTTTGTGTTGAATGAATTCATATGTGCGTTTTTACTGCTTGGCTTTAGAAAGCTCCCTATATTGGACTGTCAGTATTTTATACCGACTAGTGTAATAGTTTCTTATTTTTAAGGGTGTACATTGCCCATCTCATGTTGCCATTTATATCTGTGCTTGCCTACCACGAAATGGGTTGCTTATTACACTCTTCCATGTGAGGAGAGAGATTCGTGCGTCAATAATGAAGTCTCATCAGCAACTCGCAGTGTCAAAGTACAGTACAAAATTAATTATGTTAATTCATCTATTGTCTTGAGAGTAGGAGGATGCCGATAATGATGAGTATGTGAGGGACCATGGAATGTAAGGTTAAGCAAATTAAAGCAAATAATTGTAAGGAATTTTCGACTTGAACTTTTCTTCTTCTATAATTCATAAAAACCAACTGAAAAACTTTACCCTCAAGCACAAAGCGTTGAAACGCAGACGGAAAGAGCCTTCCGAAAAGGTATAAAGCCCCTGTGTACTTTGTTGCTTATTTTTGTGCGTAGTTTCTTAAGTAGATTTGGAGTTTAATAAACCTGTTAAAGTCAACCTTTAAAGGAACCATTCACTGCGTACACTGGACAACACTGGCAATAACACCACTTAGGTACACGGAAAGTTGCGTTTGCAAAAACGTCCACAGAATACATACGATAGTAGGATGATAAGTTGCAGGTGGATGATCACAACGAAAAGTGACAAGAAAGGTCATTGCTACAGTCACTGTGCCCAGTTTACACGCAATTGCACATCGGATAGCTACAAAATTAATTGCTAGTGCCTAAAATTTTACGACGCGTACATTTCTACAGTTCATAAATGGAAATCTCGTAGGAATAATTGCCGCGTACACTCAAATACTGATAATAAAAAGATTGAAGCTCCGACAAAACAAAAATATACGACACTACCCTGCGCGTCTATTAAAGCAATGCAAGTTAGCGATGAATGTCTGAATTGTAAAAATTATGAATTGATAGGTTTGGTTAGACCTGAACTGAGTAGTGGTATGCCGTAATTTCGTATGGTACTGTGGTCGATGCACAGATTGAGTCGATAACCAGCAATATGTATAAGACAATTGAAGGATGTTTGCTGCTGTTGCTGCTGATTCTAACCTTAAAAGTATTTCAACACTTTCGCACAGAACAGGTATTACCTAACGTACATATATGTATTATTAGTAGGCAGCAGAAACTTACAGTAATACTTACTACAACTTATGATAATAAAGCCTCTCCTCCACCACCACACCACACCATCATTGCATTCAACTTGAGAATGTTTGCATATGAGTAAGGCAATGCAACTAGTACGTACATTTTTTACAATAAAAATTACATGTACTTATACACACTTGAGACTAGAGTCGTCTACTCGAGTTCTGAACGGCAGAGTCCACATTTTGAGGTGATATTATCTATAAGTACAATAGGAAACTTCCACAATCCACATCCACCTTTGCTGGGCTTGTTTTGTTATAGTTTTTACAATGCTGACATGTCAGTTCATGCATGTGTAATATACTAATACCTGTTCTGTCTGCACTTCCATGTGGACGTCCATTACATCTCTCATAGTGAGTATGTACAGTATGTAAGTGGGATAATACCTACCTACTATTATTCTAATATACCTTTCGTGAGTGCACACACATACAAAGCCTTGTATCATCTTTATGCGCCCAGGCACTAGAATACAGCATGCAATCTGGTAACCAGCCATCAAAGAAATCGACGTTCACAAAAGCAGCACTTCTATCTATCTCAAGTCAACTCATTCAACGTCAACAGGACTTGCAGAATAGACGGCACACAGCAACTTCCCATTAGAGCTGTTACACACTACATCCTGTCCTGTGTACTGTACTCTGTCTGCCCATTGAATTGTGTTGCTCCTCCACCATAATGCAATTCAATTCACAAACAACAGAACAGAAAACAAAGAATTTATTTTATTGTTCGCATTTACAAGATACATAATAACTACAAAGAGAGAGAGAGAGAGGTTTACCAGCATCAAGGTTACACATTCAATTTAGCTTACAGCGACCTGTACATTATTTTAGCAATACCTTTTACTCGGTGGGTTTACCATTGTCTTTTAAATTCTGCGTAGGTGGTATGTCATATCAATGCAACGCAATGTACGAGAGAGTAATTTAAATTTCGACACATTAGGGAAAATTGCCGACGGAAATCCAAATAAAAAAATCACTAATGACACTTGGACGATAAAGCGCAGTGGTTTTTTAAAAATTCAATTATTTATACTGATATTAGGTACAATATACTATGAATAGAAGCTGGCTGTGATTGTGCGATAAAATCAGCAAATTTTGTACAACCAATTGTAACAGATTTGAAAAGGAAAGATAATTTCATCGTGCGTCGTTCCAGCCCAGCGGTCTCATCCACTCGTCGGTAGTGTGTGTGTACTTTGTCTGTATGAGAAAAAAGGATATTAAATACGATCTAATACAAGTGCTAATAATAAATCTGTGTTTAAGGGGTAGACACCACGGTGTAGGAATTGTGTTGGCTAATACAAAATGCCAACATTGCGAGAATCAAAGTATAAAAGTGATTGTACAGGTGAGGGACACTGATATCTCTGCACTTACTGTACAGACAGATGATAATAAGTTTCTTTAGCGAGAGATGCGACGAGTGTGCATTATAGTATGAGTGTATAAATATCTTCAAGTAGTAGTAAAGGACTGACTGACTGAGCCGAGGAGAGAGAATCGTTCCTAAAGCTTAATTTTACGACGAAAATCAGTGAAGCTTTAAAAGGTGTTTTCTTCTCTTGTAAATTGCGAGTTTGAAAGCTATATTGCAAGAATCCATTTATCGCATGGTGATCTCGGCAGCTACACAGCACTCAATCGTAAAGTAATGAACAAAAATGTTTCGACCTAGAGCCAAGAACGTGCATTGGCCATTCATGGAGGCAGAAGTAACGTAGTGTTATTTACGGAAGTGCACAACTACAATAATCGTGTGCATCTTGTCTAAATTTTTTTTTGTATAGTGCGCTTTTCGTGTTCTGTGATACGATTATATATGGAGATATCAGCCAATTTTTAGCCAACAACGGGACAAAAAAATCCTTTCGAAATCCGAAGGAGATTTTTTTTTACAAAGTCTGAAGATGGAAGACGGTCTTGACTACTTTGAGATAATTAAAATACTGCTTAAAGTGATTTTAACTAGCCCATACGGAACCTTATTGGCCCTGATTTGGGATTTCTGAAAATATTTTCTCAAGTGTATTAATCCCTGGAATCGTAATAATGACATTTAATTTGCTGCTGTGAGGGGAAAATTGAATTGTGAATTGTTGAAATATTTTCTAAGCTCTTTTGGAGAGACGCTGTGGAATTTCAAGCGGAACCTGTCAAATTAATTGAATGTAAATACATTTTTACGACTACCTGTGTGCCCAGTGCCAGGCCACACTCGATGGATTTTTGTTAAGTGCAACGCAATCGAAATTGTGGTTGGTTTCTTGCTGTGAGAAAGGACAAGGCCAGGGTTCTAATCGTCTTCAAATCTAATTCACCATAATAATTTTCTCATGGGCCATGGGACAATGAAACTAACTCACAGTCTCAACAAAGGTGTATATCAGACTCTTAAGTATATGTAGTTGAGGAAACTGGAGGAAACTCATTCAGAACATTATCAGATTCCAGTAATGCGGCGTAAGTGTGCGAAAGCCATTTCTTTTACCAGCTAGTACCATGTTGTACTACAAAACAAGCAGCATTCCTTTAATATTTTTAAAAGAAAATACAACACAAACTCCCACACTCCTTCTTCGGAGAAAATAATTAACTTTAATTAACTATTACCAACTCCCGGCAACACTGTACCGTCTATGACCAACTAACAAATCTAATTTATATACTATATACAATCATATACTAATAGTAGGTACTTATAATAAAAGTGTCACTGTCATGTTGGTCCGCAAATAATTCAATTTTACAACATTTCAACAATTTAACAACGCATGCAGGTATACCCGTGCATTGATTGACAGCGCATTGTATTTATACTCTGAATTGCTGCTTTTATTGTTAGACTTTCATCGTTCGTTCGTCTTATTACAATTTGAAATAGTAAATAAATAGGAAAGGAACTGACATTTGACATTTCGTGCTCACATTAACCTTATTTCCTCTAAATCTCAATGCCATTACTCACGCTATATTCACTTCTCAGTCTTAACTCAAATCTGATTGTGAGAATGACACAGTCTCATTCGAGAACGTTAACGAAGCGTGGATAGTAATAATATTTCATAGAGATAAAATAATATTAATATCATTTTACGTACTGGTGAAATGGTAAGCTATATATTACAAGGAAGGAAAGATGCATATATATATATATTTAATGGATATTTAAATATATGTTCTCAAATTTTCAAATTTCTGACTGTTATAGGAAAAGGAAGTATCTGTTATTGAAGGGACACAGGACACACGAAGAAGCAATTGATTACGCCATAGAAAATAAAATAGAGTGAAATACTTCGATGGATTAATGGTGTGTGCTGTGCTGTTGTGTGTGTTTTATTGTCTGTCAAACGTTTGAGCTTCCTGCTCTAATTGTCACTTGAAAAGTTTGTGTAATCCATATCCAAACAAAGTTAAGGTGTTTAATGGATTGAGTGCATCCAACGAGCAAGAACGAAATGAACAAAGAGTGCAAACAAAAAGTTGCATAGCCATTCAATTGTGTTGTCGATTGTAGAACTAAAGACTTCTTGGAAGGAAAAAATGGATTTCCGATTCCTGCAATTGTCTTTGCTGCAAAGCAAACACGATGGTTGCGTTTACGGTTGCAATGGTGTAATGGTGCGTCCAAGAAAACTGTTACCGCATTTGATAACGGTGACTTTGATACTACTTCTGTGCCTAATTAGTAGTACGAGTAGAGTGTTGGCGGTATACTTTGATTGTGATACTGTAAATACAGCCAAGCAGTGCTTTTGTCATCCTGGAGATGACTTTGGCTGGGACATTCTATGTCCGTTGACAGAAAAAAGACTGGAGACTTATCCTATTTCTATTAAATGTAAGATTCCTGAACGATCTGTGAGATATTTTAGCTCACTTATTTAACTTTAACTAAAAATTCTGTAGTATAATTGGAAATTTAATTTTTGTAGTAATTTCTTCTACTGAAAAGTATGATGAAGCTTCATTAAGAATAGTTTGTGATCCTGCCAAGAATTCGTTCGATTGGGAAACAGTTCAAGGACTAGACTTTGGACATGAGAACATCAGTTTCACTGTTAATCACTTGGAAATATTCTATTGCCCTGTGATTCCCACAGAGGTAAAATAGTTTGCATGTTCTTTAAAATAATTCATACCAAAAATACGTATCATCGCTCTGCGGATATATTTATATACTTATATCTAATTTATAAAAAGAAATCTTTCGTTCACACTGAGAATTCAGTTGCTTCGTGGTTCAGTGGTACTTGGTAGCTAAGAAATGAACTGCAGATACATGGTTTACGCTAATGTGTAGTAGAACAGCGCAAGACCTTGAATTTGATGAGGAATTATCTAAATATTGAATATAATATTATGTTCCTTAGGATTTCCACAATCTGATACATCAAATGAAACTTAACGCTGAAAAATTACGCACATTTACATTTAAAGCTCTAACAAGAAACATTTCTTCACTACCTTATGATTTTCTGATTACAATGCCAAACTTGGAGAATCTCAATTTGCAGTCGAATGAATTGCATGAAATGCCTGAATTAGACGGTCTCATACGTCTTCAAGGACTCAACTTAAGAAACAACAACTTACAACAAATTCCACAAGGAACTTTCGAAACAAATGTCATCCTAAAAAATATCGGACTCTCTGGGAACAAACTATCTCAAATAGAAAACAACACCTTTCCTCAATCCGTTACATATTTAGATTTAATCAATAATGAAATTTCAACAATAGGCAATGACTCATTTGAAAATTTACACAATCTCCAGAGATTACTATTAAGCAAGAATCCTCTACAGCAATTGGATGAAAATGCATTTGATGGGCTGACAGATCTTGTAGAATTATACTTGGATTATTCAAAAAGTCTTTCGAAAATATCCGCCATAAAGAATTTGCCTAATTTGAAAAATTTGTCAATATCATTTTCTACTTTTTCTCGGGTGGAAAGGGACGCCTCGAACCTCATTGAGTCTACGGATGAACCCTTAATTGAAAGTACAACAGTTCTCATCAAGGATGACGTTATGGTGTATTTTGATGAAGGAGAGGAGTCAACAACACCAATTGACACAACCACCCAAAGAGCTTTTTCTGTCAATGGCTTTGCTTCACTAGACCCTGAGGAAGAAAATAAAGAAATTATTCTCGCAGATTTACCATCTCTGACAATTCTAGTTTTAACGGATGATAAACTGAAAGTCGCACCTGCCCTCGGATTTTTACCAAGTTTGGAAAACAATTTAATTGATTATCTATTTTAACAAGCATTTTAGTAATTCTTTTTTTTTAAATGATAGGATTGACTACGCTTATTATTAGTCGCAATAATATAGCCACCATTCCCGATGAATTCTTTTCTCAGCTTCCTGCCTTAAGTGATTTTTCAGGATTTTTTAAAACAAAAATAATTTAATTGTGTTTTTAATGGTTAATAAAAGATAATTTTCTATAGTTTTCGCAGACCTGAGCCAAAATGAGATTTCCGACCTAACACAAATACAAGCTCCATCGTTAAAATTTTTGGATTTGTCTAACAATCGACTCAGAGTTTTGGGGAAACGATTATTTCAACAGCTTAGTAAACTGGAAAAACTTAATCTGTCCAGAAATAAGGTACCAAATGAAAATATTTATAACAAAATTTAAATTAAAGTTCTACGTCTTTAAATCCAAATAACAAGTTAAGCTGTAAATTAACGGGGTTATTTTTTGAGACGTACTGGGAAATGGGGAATACCAATACCACGTTTTTAAACCCACAAGTTAGCTTAATTTAAAGATAGCTGCATTGGCTCATTATAAAGCAAATTCATTGTTGCCTAACTGTAATCATTCGTGAACTGCACAAAAAAACCTGAGATTTAATAAATCTTTATTTTGTGATACACACAACGAATTCCCATTCTGGGAATTTGGTATTTTTGTTTTCTTACGACATGTCTCAATTTCGTGCATGCACCACCAGAATACGTGCTCTGTAATAAATAATGGGTCTGTGCAATTCAATCGGTAGAATGTAGAATTGAATGAATAGGTGCTCACCTTTTATAGATTGCGCTGCATCAAATCCTGTAATGTATTGTTAACGCTTTTCCGCATTGTCCTCCCCTTCCCCTTTGCTAAATACGTGGCTTCAAATATTTGAAGGCATGACAATTTTCGCTTTCTCACGATTAGTCTTTCTTAAAACTTTGTCATTACATTGTTATTGGCACGTAAAAGATGTCTCAAGTGAATCTTACAAAATTCTTCTGTGATTCCTTGTTAATAGATCGAATACGTGGACCCCAAATCCTTCGAAAGCTTGACAGAGTTGAAAGAAATCGATTTAAGTAACAATCGAATTTCTTTCGAACACGGATCTCCTTTGATACCTTCGTTTGGAATAATTGAGGACTCCACAATGCAACCGGAAGTAGAAGAGGATCATTTGTCACCACTAAAATTCAGTTTAAAGTTGGAAAAAATAATTCTTCGTAACAATTTCATCACGAAAGTTTATCACGATTGGACTTTCATGCTGCCTTCACTTTCATTTTTGGACCTGAGTCACAATAAAATAAAGATTATCCACCCAAGGGATTTATACTTTGTTTCTGAGTAAGGAAATTAAACTATGGTTCTGTATCATCGACACATAATTTCTGGTTTATGTGCAGGTTTAATCTGATTTCCCACTACATTCTTTCTTTCGTTGGTTTAATATTTAACACTTTGTTGTTTTTACAGAGAGGTTAGGTTTGATCTGAGGCATAACGAGATATCCACAGTCGATATGGATTTTGCGGATCTTTTACTGGAGCCTTACGATAACAAAAATGTTGTAGTTCAGTTAGACTACAACCTTCTGCATTGCGACTGTCACACTTTGTCATTCAAGGAGTTTTCTGTAAGGACCTATTTCTTGAAACACGACGACTTACGGTGTCATAGTCCGCCCAACTTAAAGGGAATTTTATTTAGCAATTGTAAGTAAAGTGTGAAAGTAATCATTACATTTTTTCGATGTACGCACCAGGGATTATGTAATGTTTTACAGCAGTATTAATTTACAAGTACTTGTTAGTCCTTGTATATGTGATCCTTTGTCCTAATTCGTGTATCCATGTAATTGTTTTAGTATCTGATGCGGATCTTGTGTGCAGCATTGAGGAGAACTGTCCGGAAGGATGCAAATGCATTGAAATCCCATCCGACAATTTAATAAAAATGGACTGTTCCGCCAATAGCATTTCCCATCTTCCTAATATCATCAATATAACTGAATTGCACGACAGTTCAGATTTTGAGTTGAGCCTTGCCTCTAGACGGATTGCTGAACTAGATGAGCATTTTATTGAAGGTGAGCCAGCTCTTTGGAGTAATTTACAGTCGGTATGCTGAATGAACATTTGCGTTTATATTTTCATGGAAAATAAAACAATGGACTAATTTGGTGTAATAGATTTTCCTGCTCAAATCCGCTACCTGAATTTAAGCGATAACCACCTGAATTCTCTGGATTCGGTCAAAGCATTAGCATATTCGAACAATTTTACAAAATTTTCGCTAGCTGGCAATTTGTTTCGATGCGACGATTGCCATTTCCAGCAGCTGTGGTGGGAACTACACGAGAGAATCTCAGACATAAAAAATGTAACTTGTGTTACAGGTCTTGGCCCTAATGGCGCCCGTTCTATTATTTCCTATGCAGACCTCATTAAAGACACCGTGTGTGTAGAAGAGATTTTGACGGAAGAAATGCGTTGGTGTGTTATTCTAGTGGGAGTACTAATTCCTATTTTACTATTAGTCGTTGTGTTGTGTAACAGACGCAAGCGTGCAAAGACTATCAGACAAAGCAAAATACCTGAAAAAATTAGCAAACCTAAACGAATTCCTATAACGGAATTAGACATTACTAAATTTTAAAGTACATAATATTTATCTGTAAAAGTATGCTTGAGTACTAAATATGTACATAAACCTATAAGTATTTATAACGTGTTATTTAGTTTCTGTGCTCTACACTTCCGTCATTATTCTTTTATAATAATAAACAGAATTGTCCAAATGAATACAACATTGTCCTTATTACGATTCTTTCAAAATATCTATGAGGAAAAAACTTGGTTTACCATTACCAAACCGCTGCAGCTATCATAATTTAGTAATGGATGCTTGGTTGCAGAAATCGACATATTTGGTCCATATCGTTAGTGTCGTTAGTATCGCGAGAATAATAATTAATACTTTCAATAATTGGATTGGAGGCAGAGGGTAATAATTATTTTCTAACTTGTATATTTGTCTACTTATATCACAAAAAATGAAACTTTTGTATTATCGCCAATTTCGATGTACGCTTCGCCCCACTCGAATTTGTCTATAGATATGGTATATAAAAGCGGCCTTCTTATAAACGTATTATACCAGCAGAGCTGAGTTTGTTAGTCTCACTGGAATTTAATTGTAGACTCAAGTTTGACAAAAAATTCGGGACTATGGGGGGAAACCGAAGTAGGAGAAACACGGTCCACCAACTTTGTGCCCCACCTGCAACAAATTATCCAAGCGGAAAGCAGATCAAAAGTATAAGTGCATGCTCTCTCACTGTTGGACTCATTGGACAGGTGAAAAAGGACTAGGAATTGAAGTATTCCCTTCCACTCACTGCACCCGATTCCAGTCTTGGTTGTTTCTTACTTTCAAGGTCAAGCTTCGGGTTATTAGAGCCAATGCAGACTCCACTCTCACTCTCCGTCTCTTTATTCTTTTGTATGCACACGTTTACTTGAACCTGATCTGAGAGGGTAAGTTGTTAAGCCAACAGATATATATCTTCTTACAAGCCAAACATCTGTGCAAGGCTATTCAATCATATCACAAACAAAAAATATTTGATTCCCTGCATTTCCCCTTCTTCGTTCGTTCAGCCGACAGACGTGGATAAACGAGCAGTAAGATAAACGATATTAACTTTATTTTTCTACAAATTATTATTCTCTTTTGAGCATTTGCATATTTATCATGGTTTATTAATTATTATTGGTTCTAAATCGTACATTTTATAACACCGATCTCTCCATCTGATATTATTCATTAGAATATAATAAAGTGACAAGTAACAATCATGGCAAGCGCCGCCGAAAGCAATGTTACTGTGGAAGGGGTGATAAAAGCGTTGAATGACGCTGCGAAAACCTTAACTGAACTAATTGAAGCAACGGAAAAGACTGTGGCAGAGTCTGGAATAGAAATATTTTTAAAGAAAAACTTCTTCACCTTGTTCCCGGCTGCGTCAACTGTGGTGACCTTGGCAAGCGTAATGGGATGCAAATCGGCAGAGAGCTTGTCCAATACTTTACAAGAGATTACAAGCAAGGAGGGAGACAACGAGGAGTTACTAACTGCCTTGGAAGAATTTAACCGTTCAAAACAATTGTTTGATGATTATCTGGACACTCTGGACACCCAATTGGGCTTGAAGAAACCGGAAACCAAACTTCCCCTAAGTGAGCTAAAGATTGAAAACGCTAAAACTTCCCTGTCATCTTCATTGGAGGATTTGTTTTCTAAGGAAAAGTGGACCTGGATCGTATTTCTTCGCAATTATTACTGTCCCTTATGCTGTGCTCATGTTGAAGCTTTAGCTGCTGTTAAAGTAAGCTATATTTTATCAATAATTATTACTTTTTCAAAAATGTTTTGCATGCATGTTAGTGTATTTAAGTAATTAGCAGAGCCCGGATATATGTAACAATGTGTTTTCAAATTTTCAACATATCTGTCCTTCAATCAGTACCCACAAAGTAAATTCATGTCAATGTATTTAAGCCTACACACAGCCCTTTTAAGCACATACATGTTATATACTACAGATGTACACACCTTGTCCGCACATATCCGGTCATTAGGCTCCAGTATAAAGTTTCCTTAATTCCACCCCGGTACGTAACACTGTGCACGCTGAACAGTATTTAGGTAGTAGAATTTGAAAAACGGAAATGTTATCTTTATAATTTTCATAAATGTATGTATCTTCTTCCTTGCACTAATTAATATGTACAAATTGATTTTAGGATAAATTGGAAGAATTGCATTGTCAAGTGATAGTACTTGCTGCTGGAGAAGCGGCCGGATCTCACCTATTTAACAAGAATGTAAACTGTCCTTTCGATATTTTCATCGACTCCTCGAAAGGAAGACAAGTGTACTCTCGTTACAATGTGAACAGATCGATTAGGAAAATATTTGGAAGCCACGCCTGGCCCTTATTTGCAGAATTTGTTTTCTCTGGGAAGCAAGTGAGCAAACCTTACGAGGGAATCAAAGATGATCATGTTCAAATGGGAGCTGATTTTGTTTTTGATTCAGCCGGGAAAATTGTATTTTCCAACTTGAGCAAATCCGTTTTCGACAGACCGAACATATCGTCTGTGATGGCTCTGCTTCAAGAAACTAAATTGTAGCCATTCCATGCAAACAAATTCCATCCAATTCAGTTATACGCTTCTGTTCGTACCTATACCCTGTGTGTACACATGTACTAACAAGTATTTACTTGCTATGCATCTCTTCCATAAAAATATTCTTCTACCTATGTATGGGGTAACTACTTTCTCATGTTATTATGTAATCTCACTTCAAAAAAAGGAAAATCCTACACAAGACAATGAACAGAATGAAAGAACAAATGTTTTTGTATTATAATTAGCTAGGTATGTCGATGTAATTGCTGTCAGTGTGACTCAATGTAGATAAATAATAAGTATAGTGTCAGAATTACTTTAACATTGTATGGTATGGTATGACGTAAATGGTTAATTCATTTGGTCTGAAATCTTATTACAAAATCAATTGCCAGTTCTAATTGGTATTAAGAAAGAGAAACCTGCAAAACCGAATTAACTGTAATTGTTATGAAATAAAAATGACTTTATAAATACTATTTGTTTTACAGAATATTTTATGACGTGACTTGAAATCGACAAAATCGAAATACAGCTTCATTTTGGGGATAATTTAGTATTGACACAGCTTAACATTTGAATATCAGTTTTTCTTCGCATAAATACAAATTAATTCCCCCTTTAAGTGTATTCAAAGTATAAATTCTTAAATACTGTAACAGATATAATCAGAAAATCTGCAGTCTGCACCTTATAAATTCAAATTAATTTTTATTTATATGTCTGACCCCAACACAGTTAACGTGGTTTTTCATGTGGAGACACAATAATAAAATAAACGAAGATGATATAATTTTTGTTTATTCTGCACCTTATACTGCTCAATTTAACAATAGGGGTTCTCACGATTCGGACTCTATATAACTGTGCTTGTATCATTTTTATCGATTATTTCTCTTATTCGAATGACGCGAACCGTACTTCGGCTACAGTGTTTCCTACCCTTTACTATGGTGAAATAGTAATAAGAGTATCAGCGTACGTAGACCCTAGTTTTAACGCTACAACGAATAACGAATAGCCAATAAGCATATATCGCAGCGTGTAGTCGCTCGGCCATTCGTTCCACCCATTAATTGTATACCAGATTCAAAGTCACTGCTGTGGCGGGTGTCTTCACATG
>JABASC010000032.1:0-87164 GCA_019776185.1 Plutomurus gul | reverse complement strand
TAAGTTTCCAAGTCCATATTTTCGATTTCCGGAGTTCGGCACGGCTCTTCAGTCTTTGTTAACCATTTACTTTCCAAGTCCTATGTTTACATAATAGCGGTTATATTCAATGAAAGGGTAATTGATTGTATACAAACAAAAATATATAACCGAAATAGTACCAAATCTTTTAAAAGCTTATACGCTAAACTAAAAGTCTGAAAACCTCATACAATAAAGAACGAAACAATAAAATGAAAGCATGTAAAACGTAAAAAATTTAATTTTGAGCAACAGTACTAAGCAAACCTTAAGCGTTAGCTGTTTTTTCCTGGCGTTGGCTTCAAGCACGTTGCCCCCACCCTTAGTAGCACCCGTAGTACCACCATTTGGGTCAGTATTTTTCCCCTTAAAATTTCATTAGCAGATATTACATTACAATGACAGAATAAAGTATCAGTTCGTCCCAGCAGTCGCAGCATTACTTAGTCATAATATTATAAGAGTAATAATAAGTAATAGTAATTACATAACCATTACTTTAAATGCGAGTTTTGATTACACAATTTGGTATTTCATAATTAAGGTATATAATTTTATGCAGCAATAAGATAATTTAAAGCCCCAAGCACAAATGAATAGTAGCAACACTTACTTTATTAATGGCTTTAAGGTAAGCAGCTTTGCTTAATTTGAACTGCTGTTTTGAAGCAACATTTTCCATCCGTCCCTTTTCCATTTCAATTCGTTTACGCTTATCCTCCAGTTTTTGTCTAATGGCAGCAAGCTGACTTGCGATATCATCCGTGTCTTCCGAAAGAAATTCGTCATCGGGAATCGACTGATGATGATGAGATGTGGGAGGAGGGGGCGGTGGCAAATGTTGTGGAGGTTGTTGCGAGGAACTACTGTAGTAAGAGACTGATCGAGGAGGAGCTGCCGGCATTGTATGATATTCTACCGGTACTTGTCGAGATCTGTCTCCCCATCCATTATTATTCGTATTATAACTATTATTACTACTACCATTATTTCCATTTCCTCCTCCGGCACTATTCTGCAGGTAAACTATATTCACTGGTTTATTTTGGAGATCCGACAGTCGGGAGAGGTTGGTCATGCTTGTGCTTCTTAGTGGTGGTTCTGTTATAAAATTTAATGCCATTAGTTAGCACAAGTTCGCATCATGTCATATGCACAGATGTGAAATAAAAAAGTAAGTAGTTTAGGACTAGGAAGTATACCTCCAAATGCAGTGAGGTCTCCGTCATTCATGACATACACTGTAACATTTCCACTATCTTGGGGCTCTTGATTTGGTCTAAATGATTGCTGAGAGTCAGCTTGGCGAGGCTGATTTTGAAACTGAGGCTGAAATTGAGGTTGCGTTTGAAATTGAGGCTGAAGAGGTTGGGGCTGAGTAAAATTCCCACTGTAACGTCCCTGCTCGTCCGCACTATTTCTTCCACGATCATACTGATGTTGTTGTTGCTGGAGTCTCCCCTGATCATCTTGTACATGATTATCATCAGTGTCTAATGTATAATTAAATTTTTTCTTCCCATAAAAAATAACTTCGCTATTATCTTCATTCGCACTCGTATTAATTTTTGGAGGCTCTCTGCTACTACTACGACTCTTGTCATGAGGATGATGTTCCGTTCGATTCGGTTGAGGTGTACTGTGATAAACGTCGGATGGGTCTTGGGAAGTACCCCTTAGGTATCGAACAGGCGACGAAGACGCATCTGTAACAATCGCTGGCTGTTTATCGGGATTCTTTCCAATGGTGAATCTATTTAAATTGTCCTGAGAACCACCAAAGTTCTCAACAGTCAACTGAGAATCTGCTTCTGTGACAGAGTTCCTTCTGGACCTCCTGCCAGCGTAAGAGGTTTTATGTGCCGAATGATTACTGGGTCGCCCAGCAGCATGGGGCTCTTCATTTTCAATAGCCGATACATTTCTTGACATTGACATGCGACTTGCTGGACTACTGCGCTCATCTTGAGATGAGGGCGAAACAGATCGAATCACTTGAGACAAAGTTGGAACATTACGACCTCTGTGAACTACAAAGTCTTCTGAATCTTCACTCGATCTTGAATGAGCGTAATACCTGCGGGCATAAAAATATAGACCTTCAGCGAGTGTAGTGATAAAATTATCTCTACTACAAAAAAGTAACACCGGCTCAACACAAACTCATACTCATAACAAACAAAGAGTCGGTCTTGCCTTTGATCTTTATGGTTCGATCGATCAGAATGTGCTTTCTCATTGTAGTCATGTGGAGTGCCCGATCTTCTAACTGGGACAGATACAACTGAGGAATTTGATGGAGACTTCCTTCCACTTGGAGATTCCCCAAATATATTCGTGGATGATTTTCGATTTCTCTCTTGTAAAGAATTTTGTCTCTTTGGAGTGGAGGTAGCAGATTGTGATCTAGAGCTCATGGCGTTTCTCTCTGTCAGAAAAGAAATGCAACTCAACTATTAATTCACCATTGTCAACATACCACAAGAACAATACAAGAGAAACATCTAATAATGCCGGCATAATAAACGGATTAACAGGAATATAAATTAACCATGTAACCAATGAGACAGTATTTTAGATCTGTCATAAATATCATTAAAAATACATACATCAATGCATTTGTAATATTTCATCTAAAACTACATTCATCAAACTACACACAATTCAATGTACACAACTCTAGATCCACTACTAAATACTTCTACGTATACATACACAAAAGTACTAGGTTACTACGTACAACTTTGGGTTACAACAAAGTAGGTCAATTTTGGCAAGTTAAATGAAATCAAAGAAACGCACGGTGAATGAAGGCAGACTATTGCAGTTGCATTGCTTATTTTACATTATTATTCCCACTTGCAACAGAACAGTGCACATGAAGAGTAACCACATAGAGAGCAATAAATGAAATTGAAAACGGACGACACAAAAAGACAGAAAAACGAAAAGAAAATAGAACAGATTAGAAAATATCTTTAGAGTAATCCTACGATACGAACATTTACTACAATAACATACATAGTTTTGTTGGAGTACCCAGAGAGTACATTGTATCTCATTGAATATTATTATTGTTGATTTATTTTTAGTACGAACAAATGTATGTATTGATTAAGGAGATTCTCGTCGAACCTGAGGAAGCAGCAGAGGAAGAAGACGGATACGAATAAAGCGAAGGTCTTAGATCAGGAATAGTAATTGGGGATTGATGAATGAAACCTCGTCGCATCTGTACGCCTTCCGATGTCAAACCTTCACCACACAAATCAAGCTCCCCATCAAAGTCCATCACCATAGGTCATTTTTGTTAATTGCAACTATGAATAGTCGTTACTCGACAGAAGAGATTGAAACGGAAATGTCCAATGAGAGAATAAAGAAAATAAAGATTACATAAGAACAGATCTTATTAGAATTAATAGAGGGAAGCTGGGAAATCCTACAGACAAGAAGAAAGGTGATAGACTTTTTAAAACTCCTACTTTTGACAACTCTGTTAAACAAAATGTTATTGTACCTACTTATTTTGTAGTATATCCGCAGTGCAAGTGTCCACCCGCGTATATTATTACAAATTTTACAGTTACTACTCTTGTGCAGTGTCACCAACAAAAAGACACAAAAGACTTTGTACAAGTCAACAGAAAGAAAACAAATGGTGTAGGAAAAAGCAACAAAATAAATTCAATTACTTAATTTCTATGTGTACGTGTATAAGTGTGGGTGGGATAAAAATTCATGAGTTTGCTTCTTTCTTAGAACTGGAACTTGAATGTCTAATAATCTTATAGTCATAGTCATTATGGTTACGTAAATACAAGAACATTTTTATATGCTGACTATTACAAGAGAGGATGCTTTAATTTTTACGAAACCGTTTCCTCGTTTTGTTATTTGCTTGCTTGCTGTCGTTAAATACCACAAGCAAATCAAAAACTACAGGACAGCCATAATAAGTAAGTACCATTTGTATAAGTTGAGTTACACAGTCAAGTCATTAGCATTAAGCATTCAAGCTCTCTATTCTTATCCTTCCGGATAACATGTTCTGTTACTGCTATAATCTTATCGTGTTCTCATTCACATTTCACTGTATAAGCTGGCTTGTTAAAATAAATATTACATCATGACAAACTGTCATACAACAATCTGTAATTTAGGACGTGTCCGTATTTCTGCAAAAATACTACCAGAAAAAGAACAACAACTCACCTGGCCGAATGGGGATGATTTGATGTGACCCAAGCAACTTGACGTTAGGCGCAGGATGCTGTGAACAATGACAAAATTTTAAGTAAATATTAATATGACAATCTAAACTTACACTAACATATGATACACTGACACATATAAAAAGCGATTAGATGCTTATGATTTCAACATACCAGTTCCATTTGATTAAATAGGTCAGCCATAAAAGATAACATGTTTTGCTTCATAGAATCATGCAAATAGAGTATATCCTCGAACGAAAAGTGGCACACGTTGTATGGTAAAGAGTCCCGGCACACTCTCTGCACTAACTGCAGATTCCACAGTGACTCTGAAACATTTAGCGGCTCTCCAGGATTCGGAACCTAAAATATTAAGATTTGTTCAGGTGAAATTTTGAAAAAAGACATTTACAAATATCTTAAAATTTAATTCAAATCAAATGTACTTACTGTGATTTCAGACAAGGCCAACTCTTCCTGACAATAGAAAGCTAGCAAAGAACACAACCCAACACCGTCTGAGAGGTCGCTCAGGTCTTGAAACAACGGAAGCTGTGTCCAACTCTCCACTTGTGCCGAAGACTGAACGAAAATGAAATCCAAATCAATACGTGTATTTAAAAACATTCATCAACAATACTCTAAATCCCAGTTATTAATAACTCAATCAAGTCGTCTTACCACATGTCTAGCTAGTTTTCTCCTTCACACGAGTCAGTCTATTTAACTTTGCACTTTTACCCTAACAAAGCATCTCGTTTTCGTTGAACTGTCATTTCTACATACAAGTAAATATACTAGCACTACATATATTAAATACAAATAACACCTGTACAGTGTACACTGAATAAAATGCAGAATAATGGCTATATACTAGAACCACTTTAATAGAAAGTGATTCTTCCACTGAAATAAATTCCACAGGATGCAGGATAAATATACTACTATTCAACAACAATGGGTACACACTCATACTTACACACACATACACACCAGCTATATAATGTCAAGAGCCACAGAGGCTCTAATGGACTGACAGAAAGCTGGTGGGTATGAAAATATACAAAGCCATCGCATCGGTCGCTAAACCAAACCAGTTATCTAGCCGTCCACTCAATTTTCTGTTCTACTATTGCTAAACATTACCATTACCCTACCACCTACCGTAACTTACCACCTATCCTATGTGTTCTATCTATTTACTAGAACTAATGCTATCTAATAATCACTTGTTTTCATCAATCTACTGAATACACATCAAATTGCGAATCTCTGTAGGTATATAGGAAACAAAGTATATGCAAATGCATGCTTAATAATTAATTCAAGGGAAAGAAACTTACCAAGTTATGTTCGTGAGCATTATTGTTTTGGATGTATTCTTTGATGGCCAGGATTGAGCGATTGATCCATAGAAGTAGAGCTTCTTCAGAATCTGATGGGATCTCACCTGAACGCAACCAAAGCCTGACTTTAAAAAAAAGCATACCCAAAATAATTGTTGTTAATATACGCCTCTTTGAGTTAAATGTACAAATACATACACACACTCAGTGTAATATATTTTACTGTACAGTTCTCAAATGTACACACACTATTCAGCTATGGGGTGGGAAGAACATCCTGCAAACATAATATATAAAATTCCATTTGCATGCATTTAAATGCTGTATAATACCACGACATACAATACTTACTGTACTTTACTAAGCTGTCAACTTAGCTTTTCACTAATCTGATTTTTCTTTACGGTCAACATGACTTCTGGCACAATTTGCTACGTATGCATCACTAATCTGCTGGTGCACATTACATGTATTGTATGCTCGTTCTACTCTACACAACATTACAGACAAATGGCCACGATTCATGCAAACTCACGCAGAACGTACTGTAAGCCAACAACTAACTATACTAAAAAGGGGAATCCAAATCACCATTTAGTAAATACTACTGTGACTAAAGTTGTCGCTATTATTATTAGTAGTAGTATATATTTAGATATATATATATATATATATATTTATTTGGTGGAGCATTCTCATTCACTCACACAGTCAGGACAAGTGCGTAAGAAAGTGCTGAAAATGATCAGGTTTCATCAATTCACATAAATATACTTACGTGGGTGCACATTTGGTCCGAATCGCTGTACAGTGTTGACGATCCTCTCGTTAGAAATTATCTCTTTCACTTGGAGAACCATCATAGCCTCGATTACAGCCATGTGCGCCGTCTGTGTTTATGTACACAGCAAAATTAACACCACATTAGCCAAAATTTCGACAACATGTGTGCACAACACTTGGTTAATATCAAAACTTTCTCACATTTACACTTTGCAAAACAAATTAAATATTACGTAATAATGACACAATAGATCAAAAAGCACTTACAATTTTCAATGGAGTATTCTGTATTAAGACCGTTTCTGTGAGTTGCATTTCGGAAGGTGGTTGGACGTACACACCCTTCCTTGCTAATGCTTGAACGATACCCCAGGGACTCAGCTGTCAACATTTAAACGAATTTATATTAGCACTTCCTCCTCTGCACACGTGTATAAACTTTTTGCAATGATCCGATGACCACACACGTGTAAAACAATACATGGACAGAAACAGAACTTACCTGAGAAAAGTTCGGATCAGCATACAAATTGCATAATGCCAAGCAATACAGCTCGGCATTAGAGAGCCCTTGGACTACATGTGGCTTAAGATGTTCATCTCCCTGAAAACGAGAAAAGAGACTGGCATCAAATCCCAGTCCAGGATCCTAGCAATAGAAATGGCTCCACCTTTCACTTTCCCATAAAGAAATAGTGGCCATTTACATTCGCATCTTCTAAACCAGCTCCGGCACCTAATCACTCAAAGTGATGGAAAAATCAATCTAAATCTGTTTAGCTTCCATACTTAAGTAACCTTCCCAAAAGTGGATGAGAAAGTAAGTGGTTTGCGCACACAATCCTAGGTATACAAAATCAACTTATTCCCATCTGGGGCCATTGACAAATGGCCTTCCTAAAAAGTGGCCATTACGGGAAATAAACGCACAGCAGCGGGAGCACTTGTAGATAGTACCTACACAATGTATTTATATAAATATAGCCACAAATTCATTAATAGGTGCCGTTTGTACTATTTACTCTTATCCTTCCATCCCCCTCAGTCACTTTTTAGACTTGGCAGCGTTATATAGTTAGAATGTCCATTCTCCACACTATCATCTGGCAAGGCACGAAATGCGAAATAGAAACGGAGGGCGCAACCGAGCCACAGATAATAAAATATGAATTATAAAAGACCCAGCGTCAAGTTCAATTAGCATCTTCTTGGGAATTGGCTCCATGCGTCCTCCCAAGTCCCACTGCATCTTTCCTATCCTCTTTTGTGTTCCTTTATAATGAGATGTACATTGTACATGCTGCATGCTATCTGCTTCCCTCCGTTGCGTACTGCGTTCCATTCATTTCTATTTTTGTAAACATTGTAAAAAAAGGACTGAAAACAAGTAGTGCTCACCTCGTGATCTTTATAAAAGGGGTCCAATAGATCTTCAGGTATCTTATTGTTGTACGCCTTACTCAGAAGCCATTTAATAGACGCCCGTTGTTTAGCCTATCAAAGAACATAACACACATTCAAAATTAAATCGAATTCGACATGGTCATGAACATGAATGCATGCATTTTGAATGAGTAGGCCATCGAATCTATATCATTAAGTAACAACAGCGGCCAATAATAATCTTGTTCCAAACCCATCCATAAATTTGTAAGAAGGTAACCCAGGTAAGCGGATCGACGAAACTTTCTACTACAATAATGTACACACACGTCTATACTTACAAATATATTATTATATCAAGTAATGAAATGAACATATGATAGGAATTTTCTCATGTATAGTTTATATATGTTTCAGAAACCACGTACTATCGCACGTAATGTGTTGTGTGTGTAACAACATTATTCACCTGCACCCACATAATACACGTAGGTATAACTAACGTACGTACACTTATCGATTACACCTCGTCGTTGGAGCAATTCATCCATCAATTGAACTTATAATTACTATTTCCCACAGGTCGAATACCTAACAATAAGATATGTCTGCGGTCACACAATTGATATATTATGGCTATATGCTAGCTTAAGGCTTATCAGTTTCTGTTTTTTTGCATAAACTTTTAGACATAAACAGTAATATTTTAATTCCCTGTCAATATTAGTAAAGTGCAACATATGCTGTGCGTAGATTAGAATTTATGTACACATAATACACTAGACTAGAGAACATAACGACTACGTCCACTTTATTACCAACACCCTAACTCTAACTCAACCTCTTGCAGCCCACACTCTCATCCTTACATTACATAATAATTCATAGATTCAATCTAGATGTCTGTCCAATTTAATCCCACATTAGCAATGCCGCAAAGCAAAATAATCGAAGCACAAGCCCTCTCAATCACACCAAGTTTAAAGAACGTATCACTATCCATGAAGAAGCGTTAAGAACAAACAACATTAGGGAACCTCTGTCTAATTGCAAATAAGATTCACACTTGTGCTTGGTATTGTAGTAAATCTAACCTATTTCTAATGGACAAATAAGTTGCTGCACACAGATTGTTAAGTACAATCTGTTATTTATAAAAATGCACAATTAAGGTAAAGGATGAAAGGACGTGATACGTGATTCAATAGAAGTTCTAGAACTACACATGAAACAGTTCATGCAGACAGAACACATAAGGAAGAGGAAGCCTAATTTCCATTGAATTCATTCTGATTGAATGTTGAATCTCGTGTTTAAAGCACGTTCTGAACAATCAACAAAACCAATAAAAATACTACCCAACTACCTAGATGAATGTATGCACTTACGTGGCTGAGATGACATAGATAAATGCATGTGTTCGAATCAGATCTATACTAAGAGCATTAATATGGACAGGACAGATCGACCTTTACATTCCTATCTTTATTCGGAAGTATCTATTTATAACCAATATATATATATATTATATGCACTATTTACTTAACGGTAGCTGTACATAGTACTTCCTTGGTATATTCCTGCTACATTTTGCCGTGGCACACATTGTAGCGCATTTGGTTTTGGTAGAGTTCGGTCAATGATGATTGCCAGTGGACTTATTGATTATCGAAAGCCATCTTTACTGTGACAGTATAAAAAAAGTACTCTCCTGTTAATTATCTCATGAACGAATTACATAGTAGTCAGGCTTTACTCTTACTCCTTGAAACTATTTAAGTTTCGTGCAATAAGTCAGGAGGAAATTGGTGGGCTCGAGCTAATTACACACCAAAGACCAATAGTTAAATACTTCGACACGCTATTACGTATATGTTATGGTAAAGCACACATTCCTTATTGTAAAAATTCATAGCCTTCACTTTTCAACTTGTATTTTTCTTAAATTATATGACAAGTTTTCACTCTCTCCACATCAGCCCAAGTTACGCGTATTTATTGTAGCAGATTTAGGTTTCAAGTACTCCACATGGGAGCAGGGTGAGATCGATTGTGGGAAGTGAAAACTGACTGTGAGTAGGACTCGTGTATATGACTGCTAACAATAGAAATGTACGTCGTAGTTAGATTTACGAATATTTCATTAGCACCACCCCTCTTTACAATTTCACACATTTTGTGCGCCTTGAGTCTTTGCTCGAAAAAATGTTTAGCCAAGCCTACGAAATACTCGACGCTCCGATGTATACCCCCAGAGTGTACATGCAACAAACTTATGTAAACTCAATATGAATGATGCTTTAAAGAGGAAATTAGCATTACCATTTGGGCAAATGCTGGATCATATTTCAACTTTGATGATAGTGGGGTGACGTAGACACAGTCTATGAAGCTATCCTGTCTCTCCTTAAAAGCTAAATTAAATACAACTTATTGTTAGCTTCTACGAAATAGCTCTTTGTTTTTACCTTGAGCTTGCATTCCAAGTTTACACACATACACAGTCTACCAAAACTTCCAAACTTATGAGGTCTGTAGGTATTTCATTACATGTTCGAGGGATGAGCTGCACATACTTAATTTCACCTAAAGCACTTCTACTGTAAATTACATATGCAATTGAAGCTATTTGTAATCTGATGAGTGTAAATTTGTAAAGCTTTTTAGGTTTCAATTTCATATTAATCTGCATTTTCTGCATACGCTCAAAGAACACAATTTCAAAATACTCTCTAATCAGCTATCGCAGTACATCGCAGCCAAAATCAACCCAATCCTGTTGATGAGAGTGAAATCAACACTTAAACCTGATCAGGCCATCTCGACTGCTATCATACACAAAGGATACCGATCGACAAAAGTTAAAGTAATATTTATACTGCATACAGGTTCTTTACAGATTACGTACTAGACTTTCAATGATACAATGTACTTATTATTGTTAGCTGTAACGTTATATATATAGATTAGCTCTAAGTACACATTGCATGCATACATTATTGTTACATGTGCTTTAACTTTTACTACTTACTTTTTGGTTGTAGTCAAACAAGAAGCATTTTTAAACGTAAACATGTAATTCATGTAATCATAATCGTACAATAAATATAAGCAAGCCTCAGTCACCAACAGCTGTAATATAAACTACACACTATCGCTCTATGCTTGCATGTGTGTAAATTGTAATTATCAACAAACTCTAATCCATAACTCTATTTACTTATCACGACTACCTTTACAAAAGCGCCCACCAATAAATAACGTATTTCAGGAAGTACACAATTACATGTTGTATGCAGGTATCGAAGTTGAGATAACAATAATTGTCTAAATCTACTTAAAACTACTCTAAGTATTTGTACACGAATTAAACTACCAATTTCCTAATGCTAAACAATTGTATTCATTAACAGCGTGTACACGGCAGTGGCCGAAGACTCAGGACACTCACATTATCCCAGTGCATTCTTTGCATGTTTTAAGCAATCGCATCTCATCCCTCTTAATCTAATCAGTAGTAAAAAAAAACGCATGTTTTTGTAGTTAAGAGTGAGACACGCTGCCTTCCTCTCTCTCTCCGTGTGTGTTGTTGAATTCCGTGAAGGCACACAGCCCAAAAATATGACAAGCATAATAAAGATGAACGCTGGCATTCGTTCCATGCATTGATTAACATTGTACTACATCGTACTTACAACCGACTGAATAGGAAATCGACATTTTGTCTTGGATGAACATTCTCCTTGCTTTACGTGCCACTACTAATACCACCACATGCATCCAAGGAGTACTTTCTAACCCACCACTTAAGCGAACTACCAATGTACAATAACGTATGAAGGTTGTGTGTGAAGTAAAAATTCTGATTCTGCTTGACTGACTGACTACAAACAACAAAGGAGAAAAAGGCGAGTCCAATCCCCAATTTTTAACTGTTGTACGACTTCAATCCAATGAACCATCTGCGAGCAAGACACGGGAAAACATCCAGTCACGACTTTGCAAGTCCTACACATTTCTATTTCTAATAAGCCCATTCATCCAATAAACCTTAATTCGCCTTCTCACTCCCCAGTCCCATGTCATACTTTGTTAATAAACAGCTGATATTATGATATGCAAAAGATTTTCTCACCGTGTATTTGTTTACCTCATGTGATGTGAGCATATCTCTGTCTCTCTCTCTCTCAAGTATAGAATGAATGAACCCATTTTCAACAATAATTGTAACTCTCTGTGCAATCTCATACGGTTGCACATAAAGGTTTACAACCTTCTTTACCTACTGTACCTCTTTATCATATCTTCGAGACAAACTTCACACAGCAGGTCAGAATTACGTACAATATGCAGTTAACTGTTGCAATTAGTTTTCCGCACAGCTTATTTGAGTCACATACTTTGATAGACAAGACAGGTAGGTAGGTAGGTGTGGGTATCCACAATCATCCTTTGTACCGTCATTGTCTTCTCAATCGTAAACCATAATGGAGTTACAATTTCAGTAAATACAAAAAGCTCAGGCTACATAATGCAGCCGGCAATCTATAAACACTAGAGCACACACGTGTGGTTGACGGACTACAAATAAACTACATGCAATATATCGCACTAATCTCAGTACTACTTGTGTACTCTGTGTACCAGGGAAAATACTACCTGACAGGGAAGTTACAGCCTCACTAACTCAATTCATTGCATATCGTTGTGCACGGTGCATACAAAATACACTTATTGCTTAGAGTGGTTGTATGTAGTTATACTTTTGAGACGAAGAAGAGTCAGAAGAGGATGCAGTTAGTTTAGAAAAGAAAATTCCTTCATTGCACACACATACAGACAGACAGACAGACAGACATGCAGGCCAGACAAAGCACACACACAGTAGTAAAGTATAAATCTAAGAATGTCTTCTTACTTGCGGTTTAAGTGTGGTTTTATCATGATTCCCCTTCGAATCTAGATTCTTTTCCTTGTCGGTCAATTGCACCATCGTGGAAGTGGATTGTGTTCGAGCAGATTGTCTACTATTAGTATTACGTATAGGTACGACTTTTAAAAAGTTGGGTCGAAGTCGAGCAGTTAAGGGAAGAGCAGAATCATTCAAAGGATGTGATGATATGTACGTACGGAGCTATGATTCATATCCAAATCAACCAACAAGAACAACAAGCACCACCGGATCACCATATAGTCCACTTTATGCTTTGTTGCTTATTATTCTGCTATATTTATTTCGTTCAGAGCCAATCGAGTCAAAAACAAACCTCTAGCCAACATATAAGCTCTGTAATCTCGTAATACAATGTGTTGTATGCATAGTATACGGTAGTTAAGTATTTAGTCTTCGTTATTATACCAAGAGATATCTCCGATTTTATTCAGTCCAACTAACACAATAGCACAAGATTTCTCATTGTCAGAGGGACGGACGGAGACTCATTTGTCTTAATCTTCCAAAATCTAGTAAATATTCCCTTGTCGCATCAAATCCAAGCTCAAATTCGATCGAGCCAAAAATTGCTAAAAAAACAGATTTCATTTCCAAGAAAAAGTTTTCTAGTAGAATTTGCAATTGTATTCAGCACTTCTACTCTCGTATAATTCGTACAAAAATAAATTGTGCTTTTGTAGTAGCAGTAGCCAAGTAAAGATGAAATCTCTTAAACGGAATATTTTGTCTGTAAATGGACGGCAGGACGTTTTGTTATGACTTTAGAAAAAGTAATTTATGTACATCACAGTTAAATACGTATATTTCATGTTAATTTGGCACAATTCCGCAGCACGTTTCCAACTTTTAAACTCTCACAACAACTTGCTCAATGCTTTGGTCGTTATGCACGAAAATTCAGTGCTTTGGTGGCATACGTGAAGGTGTGGCCAAGCTGCATCACAAATCACAGTTACTCTTTGCTCTGAGAGATATATTAGAGAAGAATTAGAATTTATCTTCCTTTGAAGGAGAAATGTATTCAGTTTCGTACTCCACTGAAAAAGCTCTGGTTACTTCTATAGACAGGGAACTAACGCTCCTACTTCTCACTCAATCCAATTTAAGACGAGCTCCCTTTAAGGCTTTTTCACATTATCCCTTGACAGATTCTCACTGTTGATGTCAGGACACAATTCTGAAAGCACTGTTTAGTAAACTGCGCCATATGTCACCCGATGAAGGGAAAATAATACACGCACAGTTATCAACCACTCCATCATTGTGAACCACTATAATACATTTCGTATCATGATCATCATAATCAAACTGCCCTTGGCTTCAGTTAAATGCTCAGTTAAGCTTTGTAGGTCTCTCTCTCTCTTTCTCTCTGAGCTGCTTAATTCAAAGGAGTCCAGTTTAGATTAGATTTCAGTTCAACAACATACATATTCAAACACATTTATTACTCCGTGTGTGTGTGTGTGGTTAGGCAGATGATACTTAAATTTCCTGTGCACTCAAAACTCAAAAATCCTTTCTGTCCTTCTATTCAATATTACTAGTAAAAGTAACGATGCAAGATTTTACGATACTCTTGGGAATTACAACTTTATTCCTTCGAGATTCCAGTGTAAATGTTTGTGACTGTACGTAAACAAGAGAGTGAGTACACGGAGCACTTGGAAATTCAATTTCTAATGGCGAACAGACGTGCAATGCTGTGGATATTTATTTTTATTTACATATACGATACAGTATAAGTAAGTATGTTAGTACGCGTGTCGTAAATCCTCTGTGTAGGCAGATGAGTTGATGTTGCTATTGCAATGCATGAAATAGCTAGAATGAGTCTCTGTAATGTAATCATGCCACCTTCGCTTCCTCTTTATGCTGCATCACACACACACACCAGTTCCTTTCGTCTAGCACATCACATACTCACTACTAATACACTAACACTATCAGACTCCCCGTATATACACACAGTCAACTCATGTGTCTTTCTTACTGAATAAAAGACTTCGACTTAAGAGTCGAACCTCAAGCTCTCAACAAGAAATAACCGAGCAGATCCAGAATAACATCATCTTCATGAGCCAAAGACAAGCTAAATTACTAAGAGGCAGTTGTGAGCCAGCCAAAATAGTATCTACTCGATATAGCACGTAAGGAGCATCTTAATAGAGATTTTAATACAACCGTCTATTTTCTTTTTGGCAGAGTCGTCATCTAAGCAATTCCTTAGAGAGCTCCTAAAGGTGTCTGTCCCTAATTAGGCATGTCCAAAAACCTAATGCACTTATACTGATAATACTATACTGCCAGTTCTGCCTATAGATATTTGTATGTATATAGTTCTTTTCGTGTTTGCATTGATCATGCCAACTAGTCTCTAGCTACACTTGCTACAGACTCGGATAGATGCACACGTTGTGTCTATAAGTACATACATATAGGTCTAAAGCCTACTGAGTAGAATAACAAAAGACAAAAAAATTGTAACGTGTGACTCACTGTTCGCCTAAATGTCACAAGTGCACACTGACGAAGTCAATGCAGTTGCACAGTTCCACAAAACGTGCAAAGGATGAATGAGTGCCTGCCTGCACACACACACACACAGGAATGACAATATTATTGCTGTTTTGTTTGGTGATATACCGTAGAGGTGTTTGTTGTTCGTGTCCCCTGACTATTTTGCATGCAAAATCCTGCACCACATTAATCTACACAAATAACAAATTCACACATTCACAAGCCGTCTTTGGCTTTAGGTCAAGCCAACTCGCACACATAAAAAACCAGTTTATCCACAGTAGTAATAATTTAATTGAGTCTGAACTTGAGCAGCACACTGAGGAGACATTTCACAGAATTCTGAACAATTTCCACTGCCGGCTGCGTGTAAAAATCGAGAAAACTGAGCGAATCAGGCTAATTTGCGCACAGATGTGTGAATGAGGGAGTGTGCGATGCGAGCCACTGAATGAATGCGAGCGAGTAAAGGAAAATTACGACGACGACGACGACCAGAGAAGAAGAAGAGGAGCAGCCCGGCAAGGGCAATGCAAGAAGAGTTTTTAGTTGCAGGAAACAAACTGCATCACGTCTCACCGTAGTCCTGGTACTCGTAGCAGCAGTAGTGGTGGTGGTGGTGGTAGAAAGAAGGCTGATTCTGTGCAACTTCACACACACGCAGAGCAGCAAGACAAGACGACACAAGCCCAACTAAGAATGAAGGTCTGTCTTCTAGTCTCTGTGCTGTTCACTGCCTACACTTGTATTGCCTTTGACTCTCGTTCATGTGTGGGTAATAAAACTGAAAGTTGTCGAGATAACGTGAGATGACTATTGGAGAATAAAAACACACACCTACACAACAAACATACCTAACTGCCACTATTCATGCCTTTTTACTTTACAGTTCGTGTCTATATCTATCTCCCTCTCTCTGATCCATCTGTATCTCGTTGCTGCATGATTTTGCCAACCCTTTACCATTATATTAGCTACTACTACTAAAACTACTATTTCTACTATGCTACACAATGAATATTGTTCGATTTGCTCCAAGTCGGTTCTCCTCTTTTCTCTTGTTGGGATATTCTACTAAGGAACCCATAATAATACGAGATACCACTTAAGCAGCATAACCTGCAGTGTTATATTCTTTAGTATACTCAACGTTCTTTGCAGTACTACTGATACTACGTAGGTAGGTATATTAAATTGTGCTTTCCTTCGCTACATTTTTGTTTCTCTAGACTCTTCTTAGTCAAGCGAGCAAGTCTACAAGCGATGACTGATTGTGAGCCTACCTATTCTCTGTCTGTGTTCACAAGCGTGCACAAAACTCTATACAGACATTTTCACTCGATAACGTGAAGTATAGGACTTTACTTTTATACTAGTAGGTATTATATATATACCTATGTAATAATATTAGATTCAACTTCACTACTTGATGGTGCATTCTATATTTATGTATGAATGACGTCCTTTTTACAACAGAACACAACTACAACGAACTATTGTTGTATCACAAGTGCAGAAAGAAATTCTAAGGCTTATAACGTGCATCAGTCTACTGTGAATACTACACCGCCGATTAATCCACGACCAATAATAATAACACCAGCTGTATGTACTATTAGCGTTCTATTCATAATATATCTGTTCTTTAGACGGCCTTTAGGCGAACATATTATATTCCAACTTTATGATGGGTCTGTCTGATTCGCAAATTTTGTTTCGTTACACTGCAATCCATCAGCTTATTATTTCCACCTTCTTCCTACTCAATCAGTTACATTTCGGAGAGAATTAAATTATCCTGCTAATGCGTCATCCGCGACTCGATTCAACTGAAGTCACTGAACGAAAATGATCAAAACGTAGATAGGATGAGTCAAAAGAGATGACATGCCGGCATCTAAACGAATGGGATAGCATGATAACGTAAATTCTGAATAATATACAAACACACCTTTATATACATATACGTACAGGGTGTCAACCCAATAATGTCCGAATGATTCTACCAAAGGTTATAAAAATTGAGCAATAGTTCGACAACTATTGAACTGTTAACGACTCCTAAGTCTACAAGAAATTGAAGATTTCGTATAGAATCAAACTTGTATTGTTTCTCGTGCATTATTGATTGAATAAAGAGTTTTTCCGAGATTTTTTTCTGGAGATTCAGCACTAGCTTTGAAGTACATAAAAGTCATAAATAAGCCCAATATGAGAAGAAAAAACAGCAATGTGCTCATTCACTTCAGATGTTGTTGACCAAAGCTGACCGATAGGAATCTTCATGTGAGTGAAGCCGCCCTGTTCAATTCTTACTGCAAGATTCAAAATTCAAATGGTACAAGTACCTACACTAAAAGAAGGCTCACAAATGTCGGAAGACAAAATACAGTACAGTGCTCTTTTCACTTTGTATTACAAAGAGAGGTATTCATTATAAATACAAGTGGTATAGTACATGCCATACGAATTTGGATGATCATGTAACACTTAAACCAATAGCGCCGTAGTCATGCTCGTGATGTATACATTATCATCTGCCAGAAGGGAAAAAAATCGGAAGCTTTACTTTTCTGGGGCTGTCTGTAAATTACCCCGAGTTGGACAGGATGCTCCGCTCCAACTATTTAGTTTGCAACCCGTACAACCTGTGTGCACTATGACCATTGCAGCATTCGCGTGCAACTATATCTATTACATATATAAATAGTCCACGCTTCCAACTAGTTTGTATGGAAGTCCAAGCAAACTTTCAGCTCAATGAGCATCGAGCCAGTTACAATGCTGACAGAGAACCTAGAAAGAGAGAACTAGCTAAATAAAGCCTAGCAGTAAAGTATTAACGTAAATGTATATATAAGAAAAGGCTGCCCAGCTATGTAGCTTGTGACTTACATCTCCAACGTAAAAGAATAGTCTAAATAAATCAGCAACCACATCACATCCTTCTCTCGTATTTCTCCCTACTTGTAACTAACCTACAGTAGGTATTTTAAAACAGCCAGCAACTTTATATCGTAAGTTCTTTTAAGCCGGCCGATCCCGTCTTTCCTTCATCCCATCAGCGTGTGCACACAGTAATGCATGTATTGTTACATTTTACATTGTTATGATGAGACATTCTCCTGAACAAATCCTTCCATTCTGCTTCCCAGCATTCTGTCCGACATGTACTACTATGTGAGCAGACTAATGCAATCTTCTGATATTGGGCGCCCTCAAAAAGTCCCAATCGACATTCAACTTCAAGCTCATTCTAGCTCAACTTCAACACACTTATCTCGGTATTGTTGGCTGTGCTATGCGTCACAAGAAAGACTCCTCTCCTTGTACTTTACTACAAGTAAGCAACAATATGTGCATACACCACCAAATAATCCATTGGAAAGAAACTGGCAGATTTTCATTACTTCAGGCTTCAGCGTGAGTGAGCTACACAGAGAATATTTCCAACAACTCTTTCTCACCTTCTTCAAGTTATTTATCTTTAGAGCAACGAACGAACAAACGACTTATATTACATTCACTCAAAAATTAACTCAGGCATTGCACCAATCTACTCAAATCCATTCACGCTTAAAGACTTAAAAATGAGAGTTTTCTATAATATAAGTCGTTAGCACTTCCTCGGCACAGGGCATAATATGCTATACAATACACTATAATATGGTGAACGTACAAGTGTACATACAAGTATCTGTAGTGCTTTTTCCTGTGTGAATCTGTTGGTGCCATTCCTACAACAAGCAGTAGCATAATAATAATAATAGCTCAACATTTTCAACTTCTCTCTATTCAATTTTAAACTCGGATAATGTCATAATGCATGTACTTGTAACAAAGCAACCTGCCATTACAGTTGTAGTTTTAGTTTGAATCGAATACAAAGCTGCTAGTATCTGTTGTACGGCCACATTCCAACAAACAAAAAACTCCTAATTTCAAAACATGCTACAGTAAAACATGGTGTTGAGTTGAGCGAATTATACATAACAGAATTCAGAATTCCGAGACTAACAATTAGGTATACATATTATTTGCAATAAATTAAACGTACACACTAGGCACATTGATAAGGAACATGGCAGACTGCACAGTCACAACAGTCACAAGACACATACAGTGCGACAAGACAAACGAGAAATTGAGGGCAATTTCCATCATAATGCAATCATCAAGTAAGATGGGCTCAACGAATATAGTTAAGTTAAAAGCAATGGCAGCAATCGCTCGCCAAATATTACCAAATCATCATACCAAAAATGGACATTGAAATAATTAGCGATGCTTTTATACTCGTAGCTCTTCTACCTACTTGCTTCCAAACATGCGATCCAAAGCTAAAAAACTGTTGTATGTATGTACTCGCACATTATTAAGCTACAGCTACGCAGTACCAAATTCTCTCTGTGCACAGTACTATTACACAAAAGGCGTACGTAAGTGAGTATATAGAAAATAGAGAACATTTTCATGTGCATAAATATGTGTGTACGTGTGCGTACATTTCATTTGTTCACAGTCATTTCGAATGACGAAACCCTTTACTTACGATAAGATTGTTGATTGTATCAAAATATGGCATATATTTAAATGCTCTGTGAACAGTCAAAGCATAGGCCAGGTAGCACTTTCGTTGTCAGTCAAGTCAAGAGAACAGCTGAATGAAAGATGAACAAACATCATCAAAAATTGGCAAATCCCACCGATAAGCGTGAACTGAGCTCTATCATTGTTGTTTTAATGGGAATGTATCCGAGTAGGAGCTATAATAACACACAGTCACCTTCAAATATAGGTTTATGGTAAATTGTCTCACTGCATTATTATTGCATGGGTAGAGTGTATTTGCCATTTTCATTTTCAATACGCGTAACAATGGATTCGCCCTTGCCACCACCATAAAACACACTTTTGATTTTAGCTATGACAAATTACATAAATGTTAAACTGTGTCTTTCAGCCTTCCGTAACCAGAATTCTCAACTTTTTTCCTGCCATTCTGCTGATTACATGCAACAGTGTCGATTAGTAACTGAACAAGTTTAAAGCAAACTTTCTTTAATTAAAAACACTCGTGCTCCATAGAGCTGAATGAAGTCAAACCACAATTCCGTCAAACACTACAGGGTATCTTCGGTTTACCTCTGAGGCAAAAACAAGGCATACAGTGTGCACACGCCATGTGTGCAGTATGCAAACGTGGAGTGCTTAAAAATGCAAATGTGCTTTTATGGTGCACTACCAGTGTCAATCGATTAGCTATACGTGTCATGTATAGGACCTATACATGTCATGTCCGGAGACTGTAATCGTTCCGACAGAGTTGAGTTAATTTAAGAGCTGAAAATCGAATTTAAATCTACGAAGCATCAGCCCCGGAATCACAATCATAAGATAGAATTACATTACGAACGAAAGTCAAACTATGCGCTGCTTAAATATTCTACTCCACTCACCAGCACACTTTTCTATTTCCTACCCTCCTTTCATGCTCTGCAGCAATACATTTTTTTCCGCTCTTATAATATAACTAAAAGACCTTTTAGCCAGGAGTCCCACAGTTTCCAATCCACAGGGAATGAAGACGGAAAAAAAGCGTAAATAAATCCACAACTGCACATCATTGCATCTGATGCAGAGCAGCGCACATTCGAAATTTTTGGTTGCTGGCTCTGGTCTAGAAGATTAAAATTTACTTTTTTCAAAACCTATGCACATACGCATGCATGCAAAAGCAATTCACTCGAATACCAATACATGTAAGAGGGCACAGGGTGTGGATGTACACTTTGTAAATCGTGCAATCAGCTAATAAAGGCAGTCAAAGAGAAAAGCTTGGCTTACAAGTACTCACTCTCTTTATATGTCCAGACAAAAAATTGAGTGCGGGCGTTTGCATAAACACTGTATAATAACATTATGTACGTAGATTTATTCTTTTGGCTTATCTGGCTAATAGTTTCGAACACTACACGCTTCACAATAATATAACATCAATATGCACAGAGTCAAATTGTATGGCGCACAATGCAAGTTGAAGTTTATCACTCACAGTCACAGCCAATATGAAAAGTTGCCTTCTCTCTACATGCAAACCTTCAATCCATAGGAAGGACGGTAGGTAGTCAATGTATCAATAGCGCAGATTCCCTCATCTGCTGTACCCTTCACTTAAGCATGCAGTTTATGGTATCATGTGCGTGGGCGGGTAGAGCAGTAGTACAGATGCTGTTGCTGCATACACCTTTACAGTTTATCAAAGTTCCTAGCATGTAATTTATCCATTACTTATTACCTACACAGTACACAAATTTTGTTGTTAGCTTTCTTAGAACAAAGAAAGCATGGACTCATTTTCCCATTCACATGCCCAATACGCATATCTTTAGCATTTATTTACCACCACCAACTAGGAGCAGTAACATCAATTTTCCTTCTTACGTATCCACCATATGACGTGACACATGTAAACTGGCACTCTCTGATAAGATTTCCAAACTAAAGTTTTAATGATAGCCCTCTGCCTAATAAATTCACCGTCACAGTCCCGTAGAACAATAAAAGGATCCTCCGCAACAATCCAATCCAACCTACAAATCTGAGTCGTGTAATTAAACAATAAAACTGAAAAGGACTGCTTGCTGAGATTTTGTAGATGTACACATGACTACCCTAAAGAGTTTTCTCTTGCAATTACAAGCGTATGCAGTTCCTTTGCTGCACTGAAAGTTAGGACAACTAATTAAAATTGCAGTTTTATTGTGTTTGAATAAATGACCGTCATTAAATCGAATGTAATGCGAATTATGCTGATGGGTGACTTTCCTACGTACTATAAATTTCTTGCTTACAAGACATGCTATGCTAACACAAAGCTACTAACTACTTACCGGGTCAAAAAGAGATTTCTCTGGAGGAAATAAATTCTGCAATTCTTCCAAAGGATATCCTTTAATCAACATTCCCATTAAGTTTTACTTGTTGACATTTTAACGTGAAGCGAACAAATGCCTAGTCAATATACGTAGTAGCACAAATACGCACAGACTGCAGTAGGACGCAGTTCTATATAAATCACCCTCATAGTCAGTAGTCAGAACTTTATTGGCATGCATTGCATACGATACAGTACAGAAGATCTTGCTAATGGTGACTGAAAGTTGTTCATCTTTATCTCTGGTCATACTACCATTACTTCAAAACCAAACATGAAGCCAAGCCAACTAAAACTATTTGTACCTGAAACTGACTCTGAATGTCGTAATTAATACAAACACTGCCATTAAGGTGTATTATCCGCGTACATTACGCGGTGGAAACACGTGTTTTACCTCTACGTAGATTTAACATAAAAGGTTGCGCCAAAGCCTCAACCACTGGCACTCATACATCAAACTAAACTAGTTTTGATCTCTGTATTGGTAAAATAGCCCAAAGAAAACAACAAAATCATTTGTATGTAAGTGGAAAGTAGTTATGTTATGGTGGACTGTTTGTTGTTCTCATAAAGGCCGCCTTGGCATGTCTAAACACTAAATACACACAGGGAATATTCGATTTCTTCTGCTTTATAGTGTGTATCAAACTACTGCAACATTAACTGTCTAAATAAGCACATTTTAAAATGAGCCTATTTTCTAGACAAAGTAATAGTAATAAAATTGTCTACAGGGCAATTTGCCGTTTAAAATGTCTGCAAGAAGTAAGGTAGGTAATGGAGAAGACCACGCACGAAGACTCAAAGTGGAGCTCTACTCTACCACCATAACATTTCACATGTACTAATATCTACATGCAACATGCACACAATCAATTCCGAGCTGAATTTGCTAAGTATTATGATGTGAAATGAATGCGAATCTAGGCGACAAAATTGTGCCAGATAGTTTCTATTTTGCCATTGCAATTGCATTGAAATTGCAAATGCGCCTGTAAAATGTTTCCTCGGGGGACGTCATCAAATCAAAGTCAAACATGCTACACAGCCACAGAGGTACACCTATAATACTTACTACATGTGCTTGAGGGTTATATGGGTACAGACACTTGCAGTGTAAGTGGAAATACTAGACTTGCAACTGCCACACTAAACTCTAAATGCACAGGGAAAGGAAATGACGAATAATTTAAAGGCTGCAGCAGTATGGTCGTTAGCTGAAGATAAGCAGAATCAAGAATAAATAAATACTACGTTCTACTATTATTTTTCACTCCCCACTCGCAACTATGTATGTACATAAGTACATACTACTATTTGTATGTAGCAAGTATATGCGATAAGAAATTCCATTACTCTCTAGGCTCCCACTTGACGAAGAAAAGTGACAAGACAAATAGTTGATGAGTGAATAGAAATTCAATGTCAAATCTTCTATGATTTAATGACGGTCTGTTTCTCCTATCTTGTACTTATCTCCAATCTCTGCTTTTATAAGATACTATCGTGCAACGTTGCAAGGTACTTAAAAGACTATGCTACTATTCATTACACGTTCCTATACTTTATGAGTACGTACACACATACAAAAATCTGTGTAGTTCGTTACCTGCCTTTCCTGTAACAATGACAATGAGACTCTTAGAACTTGATGATCATACATGATCAAACTCTCCCATAAACAATATTTAAATTCATTATATGTATGTGCAAAAATTCAAGTTCCCTCATTCATATGATACATGTGCGACAACGATAAGCAAACAGTCAACGTATCCAGCTGAGATCGTCAAGCGTCTGCATCCCAATTCCATACTGAATGAAGATATTCACGGCTGGTGGGTTTCAACAATTGAAATTGATACTTGTCGAAATTTCAATCAGTCAAAAACATGTATGAATTTTTCCATCACTTTCAATGTACCTGTTTCATTGGCATTGGAAAAAAATCAAACGGGCCTGCCAAAAACGAAAATAAGTAAGCAGATGACTGAAGAATAAAAATGAAGAAAAATGAAGAAACGACCAAATGGTTGTTCCATATATCAAATAAATTGTACAAATCTAAATAGTCTGAGAAACACAAACGCCCGCAGCAGATAAAATAAATGCATGTATTCGAATAATTCAACTTGACTCTTTTTAACCATGTGTTTGCCACATAGCTGAGCACTAACACCATTACTGTATTATACTGTATTGTAACTCTTTATCCTCCTCTTTGGTGTGCTCTGCACTTCGTGTGTAGGTTTCAAACACGAAATGGGATGTGCAGAAGTGTTGGTGCATTCTGCATTGTGTATGTATATGCATTGTGTATATAAGATGCAGTCTAACGGCACATATACCCGTACACAAAGGACAGTCAATACAATGTTACTACAAAAGTGTATAAGGGAAGCTGAACTGTATACAGCCAACAGAAGCGCACTGATAGTGTTGGGAAGACATAACGTTGTAGGAACTAACGCCGCTGTTGAAGTTGAGAATCTGACATGTGAGCATATGTAGTACTAGTAATGTCTATGTGCATCTGAGGCTGGGTTTTACACAGTATAAAATTTAAGAATGAGTAAAAGCGACCTTTTAGGCCAGAATTCAGATCAAGGCAGCCTGACTGTCTGAGTCGGACTTCACTGCTGAGTTGACGCAACCGAGGTTTCCTTCCAACTTCCATAAATAAAGTTTGGCGGCGGCTACAAGAAAACTGAGCAAGAATTACACGTAGTAGTACTGCGTTAAGTTGAGGTAGCAATATGTGCCTGTAGTACTAATGGGATTGTAATGTGAGTGTTCCTTGTTCGAATTCATGAGAAAAGAAAAGAAAACAGAACATGCTCAAAATTGTGGGGATTCACTTAAGGCGTGAAACAAAGCCAGCCCGACAATCGAAAAATGGGTAGGTTGATTGTTTCGAATGTAAAATGACAACCAGGTATTTATTTCATGCAACTCTATGTAATTTTTCTTAAAAACAATGCAAGACATGTACTCGTAGAATTCGTAGTGGCATCACAATACAACCTATGCTCCTCTCATTCACTCACTCATTGTGAGTGGGGTACAGTATACATCTAAATGACCAGCATGACTTTAGGCGGCTATGTACACACATGAGATTGTGTACGTGTGCGACATTTTAGTCACAACAATCAACTTCTACTTCTCCTTCTCCGCTGCTACAACTAACTACCAACGCATAAAACAACATCCTACGAATTTTGTCCTTACGTAAGTGGAATACTGGCCACATAGAATTACCTCCACGTAAAAAAATAATGTTTGTAGTCTAATGTCTAATTGAGAACGTCAAGTCAACAACGTCCAAATGCATTCTCCTGAGGAGACCGTCATTCTCATCCCATTTGGTTGCGTATCCAATCCTACACATGGTTCTATTGTGTAACTCAAATTGTATTAAATTCAGCTGACAGAAAGAGCTTAGAGGTAACGTCAGTTAACAGATAAACGAAGCAACTAACCAACTACACAAGTCGAAAGTTATTATACGTGCTTCTGTTTCATAAAACATTGAATTGAACAATTCTGCAGTTGACACCGCACTATGCAGTGGTTCATATAGCTCATAGAAACCTTCTAGAAGAAAAAGTTGGCCAGGCCATCTTTAAATTTCAATTCACATTCTTTGAACAAGTGGTAATAAAAATTTGTGTAAATCCCACTCATTTGAAGGTCTTATCTTTTGATCTTTTCCATTTATGACAAAGTATGCACCTCGAATACAATTAGTTAGACAGAGGGTTTACGGATTTCTACACTACATGAGTACACTTTATTAAATCTACCTGCAGTGCATGTTTGCACTTGAAATGTTTAAGACTGTATGAATTCTTACACTGCATTCCATTCATTTCTGTGTTCTCCTCTTCTCCTTCACATAATTTCATCATAGGACGCTTGACAACAGGAGATAAGAAGCCACGCTTATTACTTGCGCTTAACTATATTATGTTACATGATATAGGTATAAGAGTGACTTTATTCGAATTCGACTATCAATCTTAAAGTATAAGGTACGGTAGATAAATTCGAAATAAATACTATTTTTTTATACATCGCTTACTATATATTCTAAATGCTTGTATGGTATGGTATAGGGTGGCAGTAGATAGTATCCACCAAAACGTTAGGATTAGGAAGTGCAATAGAGTGCAGTCATTGTTTTAACGAACGTAAAACTTAATTCACCAGACCAGCTTTGTTGCCATTTTTCCACTAGTAATTTCATCTTTGCAGTCTAAAAATACGATCTTCAAGGGCTCTTACATCAATCCAATCAATGGGGAAATTTTCAACCTCACAATCAGTTCGAAAGATGCGCAGCACCTTTTAGTAATTAATGTAAGAACAAGAAGGAATACGGAAAACACAAATAGTGTAAATATATATACTGAAGCTTACAATTAGTTTATTTAGCCGAAACCCCACTGTTCGACCGCCCTATCCAAACAAGTACATTTGTGGAATGTACTAAAAAGATAAAAATCACTTAAACGCATCATTGTTACAAGGTTCGTTTATTTCGGACTAAATGAATTCGAAGTACCTACTAATCGCGAGTATAGCGCACACACATAATTACAGGTTACGTGAATTACGATGTACAAGCTATACTACGTAATGTAATCGTTATCTAAATTGAACGATGTCTAGTCTTGCAATTCTGTAAGTGCATTAAGAGGACGACTTTTACTGATTCCCAAAAGGAACAGAGATGAGGTTAGGCAATGCTAAGTTGAAGGGAGTGAATAGTCGTTCCACAATCGGCACTATAGGCATTGGACAAGGTGACAGAAATTATGTCCAACTTGGTGACACTATTAACATGGAAAACTTCATCAGCAATGCATATTGGTCTCAATGTTTTCCTCGAGTCGGGCGAAGCCCACGCGATACCAGAAGACATAGTACACCAGCATACAATTAGTTTAGATTAGAAGAAACTGCGCTACACTTTCGCAGTGAGCAACATGTTTCACTCTTACTGGGCTGATGAAGTTTATCCTTCCATTGAAGTACTGAGGTCTAATATGGAAGTGGACCATAGTGAAGATTACGTGGGCATTTGTTTACTAGTCAATTTTCAAAGTAAGAAATGATGCTAGCAACCACATAGCAGCATCCATAAATAAATAAGTGCTCTGTCTCTTTCGCACTATGTGAAGGTAAGGCTATTGTGGTCAACAACTGCCAACAACATGATATTACAATTACAATACTAAATGAACAATTACTTCATTTCACTTGAATTTGCAGTGCGAACAAAGAGTGCTGTTTTAAATAGCACGTGGGCCATTTACACGACCAAAAGTGTCTGTATATTCATTACGAACGTAAATGAAAATTATAAAATTCCACTTTTGATGCTGATTTTGTTTACAGTCGAACAGTAAGCACATTGAGAGAGCAAACACACCAAAGAAGATATTTGCATGATGAGCTCTGAAGAGGCAGCGACGAACCTTGCATAATAATAAGTGTTGTTGTTTCTATGCATAGTAATAATGAATGCTACTCTTGTATCCCACTGTGGCCAAACCGACAATTGCAAAACTGCTAAAACCACAATCGAACACAAATTCTTCATCTTCCCTTATACATATTATTAAATAAGCTAACCATTAAAGTGCGTCTGATTATGATTTATTATTGTCTTTGTTGCAAGCACTTACTACTGAAACAAAAGATTAACAATGGAATTGGAAACTGAATCCCTGGCAAAATTGCAATTATGTACCCCATTATTTTCTTCTGAAGTTGGGTTGAGCTAATGATTGTATGCAAATATATTTACATTAATAAATACAACTAGATATTCCTTATAGGTTAAAAACCTGGAATGCAAAGTCAATGCAAATTGCACACTGTGATTTGACGGGAAGAACGAAAATGCGTGGAGTCAGAATTCACAATTCAGCACTAGCAAAATAAATAAATCATTGTAGTATTTGCACGCATTCAACCTTCACTCCCATTAATCGCATCACAGACAGACACAAAAGTGCACTTTCATTTATGTAAATAATTAATTGAAGTGTGCAATCTTCAAAATCCTTTAGGTAAATATTTGGTAAATTGTTGCAAGCCAAAGCATTCGACAAGTCAAAAATCCATTATACGAGAACTACTGTCGTGTATGGTTAACGTCCACATCTGTATATATTAGTATGTGGAAGCGAAGAAAGTGACAATATGTTCAATAAATGGTTAAAGAAGTTTGTTAGCACATGTGAGTGACTTCTGCAATCCATGAAATACATGTAAATATATAATGTATAATTCATTGACAACATTTAGCTTGTGTTAGCCGCAATTGGCCAAAATCGACTTGTTCTTCTTAATGTTCAGGCAGGAATCGTGACAGCGATATGCATATGCAAGTCACCTACACACGTGCACATACATACACTAATCTGATATGATTCTATAGAATCATTTCTATACAGTTATTATTTGCAGTTACCCTTATCCATCGGGGTAGCGGCTACTAAAGGCTTTATAGTGCCCACCCACAGATTACTGCATTTATTTATGACAGATTATTTAATTGCAGAAAATCTGCTGCTGTGCCCTAAATTCTCTATATGTACATTTAGGGATAATTTTATTCATTTTGCAACAAATTAGCAAACATATTTCCATGTAATAGAATTGAAAATTGAATGCAATGAAAACTGATGCTGTGCAAAGAACCAAGATAAGTTAACTAAACACTCAGCGAATACTTTTATAGATACATCATGTAATAAATGAAAAGGATGAAACTGTATGTAGTACTTATTGATGTGTGTATCTTTAAATAAAATTATAAATAGAATTGGAGAGTAAATGAAAGCTTTTTTAATCACAATTAGCATGTTCACTTCAAGTTCGCATCACAATCGTACTTATCTCCACCAGCATCTTATATTTTTATGGCTATCCAATGTAAACTATATAATATTCAAGCATGTCTCATTATGTATAGCATTTCATATACAATAACCTTTATTCCTTTATGTATAGCGTAAGATTTTGCTTTCGGCCATTCATTCATTACAACAATCAAGCAGACAGTTTAGACAGATAGCAGTAGCTATGTACTCAGTCGAAGCTCGCCCATCATGATATCGATAAAAATTCGCAATTAGAACAGAACGAAAAAGCATTAGCTTTGAAAACTGATAGTAAGTACCACTATGATATATACAGAATTACCAATTTGTGGAAGGAACTTTTTTACCAGGTTGTGTACAAGAAGAAGTGGTAAAAGTACCTTACACCTTTATTGAGACAGTGATACTTAACATAAGTATACCTGCTTCTAAAAATATTTCGAATCTGTCTGTTACAGCGGCTGTAAAATCGTAATATAAATGATAGTCTCGCTCAATATGTGGAGCTGTGTGCAAATTAGACTAATAAGAAACTTTAAATAGCAATAGGGTGTTAACTGCTAGAGCCACAGTATTTTCGAATGCCGTGATTTAAAAAAGTTACGTGGCTGACATATTTACAGATATAAATAGGATGTAGGTAAAGCAGGTAGTAGACACTTAAATAGGCAGTGAGGCAGTGAATCGAATAGACTCCACATTAGATATCAAAACCCAACACTTTATCAACCCAGTTTTCATGCTTTACGAGAGACAATGAAAAAGGTGACATCGACTTCACGATGTGATAATAATCTAGGGTGAGATTACGTCACTTGGACGATTTGACAGATATATGTATTTTTAGTTCTGATAAGTTCTGATATGTGATTTAAAAAATCGTTAATCAAATATTTTTGTGTATACACATCAACAATTTCATAATAACCTTGTTTGATCCACGAAACTTCAATTTCATGGCATGATACACGCGAGACTTTTGTTGGAAAGGGACTATTTTGTACAATAACAACGAATGTGTTTTCACTTACAATTAACATGTACTAGTGTAAAAATGTAAACGCAAGGTCATGATAAGATGTTGTAAAGACCACAAGGATACTTCACTCTAAAAATACATGGTTATTTTGGCGATTCTGTTGGTGGGTAGATATTAATTTTTTAAAAAGAAACTTGTAAATTTTTGTGCTGTCACTTTGTTCGCAACAAAACACAATACACAGACAAATATTAACATTATCCTCAATACAAATGGATGGGTTTGTACGAAGATGCACGCATACTTATGTTATTAATGTTGTTGTATCACAGTTGGGTATAACTAATTAAGCCAACGCCAATCATGTTCATGTCTTGCATGATGATGCAAAATGAATAATGGCGATTGTTATTAAATAAGTACTTACCCTTTGGAAGTCGTAGGCATCATAGGGTACCATTCGGACATACTCGACATCATCTGATTCCATGTTAGATTTTGGACCCGTGACAGCAATAGCACCACCTGGAGAATCGGGATCAAAAATCCGCGAGCTATGTTCCGTCTGCTGATGGTTAGCCGAATAGAACGGTGCAGGGGCTGTTCTATTGTTAAATATACGATTCCAAGTACCCCACATTCACATATACTTTGTAACACAACTAAGCACATAAAAAAGGAGCAAACTTAAATTGCTAAAGCACATTAGCGCTGACACAGGCAATGTGCAAATGTTGAACTTGTGGTGATGACTCAGATTATTTAAACAACACAATTAATTGCTAATCTGATATATCAACGGGGAGCACAACACGAACAAAAATCTTCACTTAACATCATAATATGTGTCTTATGAAGGCAGTGCTTTTAAAATTAAGTAACATAATTAAATTTGAATAGTATGTACACTACAAACAACTAAGCGACGAGGGCAGGTCAGATTTTATTTAGACATCAGTGCAACGACACACAGGATAGGGCGGCGAGAGAGGTGACACAGGCAGTCAACAAAAACCGTTATGGTGTAAAGGAAACTTTTAGCATTCAAATTGAAACAGTCAAGTCCAAAGCTGAAATGTCAGGGAAATAAATCATAAGTTTAAAAGTGTGATAATTTTGTATACGTAATAATTTGAGTGAATTTATAAATATTCTGGATTTGATTTTAGAGAATTCAGTCAGCTTCACTGACAACTTTATGTGATGTGGTGAGTACAGTGAGCAGTGTCATCAAAGAAAACAATAAAAGCAAAAATTTATAACACAAATATAGAACAATAATTAAACAAAAAACGAATTGTATGTATATAAATAATAAATACCTATTAATATAACAAGTCTGGTGTTACAGATAGAATTTTGACGTTTCTAGTTAACAATTTGCAACACTGTTTATTGTTGATGTGGTTGATGTAAGTCATATATACATTTTGAAGTTCCCACCACACAAGACCCAAAGTGCAGTTGGGCCGATTTTACTTCCGTCCCAATTAGAGCCATTGTTGACAGGTGATAAGAGCACTATTAAACTTTACACTATCCTTCCACTCGGCGCCTCCCTGACAATTGACAATGAGACTAGGGTGACTCAACTTTGCAGATAATGGAATTCTGCCAGGGTGTTCGAACAGATTCGCACTGAGTCAAGGCCCTTGATTAAGTATATTCAACGTGAATAGATGACGTCCCCGACGTCCTGTGCTCTTAAAAATGAACACACGTTGTATCATCCGCTTCTTCTTCTTCTTCGTTTCACCCTTTAGCCATACTTTTGTTGAATTTACTCGACTTTGTTTGTATCTGCTCTTTTCATTATTCCGATGCACAGGATGAAGCTACCAACTCAAATAACGTATGCATAGACAATAGAGATAGGAAAACAACTGTGTATAGGCTCTGTACATATATACACGAATCTCTATGCATTATGATTATTGCAGTAAGCTACCTTTTAGTGTATTATGTGAATACAATATGTTATGTATGTGCTGGTGAGGAGAGCACTGTGCACTGTAATAATAATAAGGTAAGTTGCAAAACTCCGTACACACAGTAAATATGTAGCAAAGTACGTTGAGAGAGAGAGGAAGATTTCTTGTGCGAATTTCTGTGTTTGTATGTGTTGTAGTTCACACAGAGCACTGCATTAGTTCTTGGCGAGAAGTCGAACTACAAAACAGCAATCCTGTTGTACCGTACCTGCAAGTTTTCTTACTCTCTGGCTTTGCTTCGTTGAATTTACCTGGGCATGACTTGAAATCTAGTAGACAGATATGATTTCATATGAATATGCTTCATGCAACTTAAACTGTCTAATTCAATCCTGTGAGCATCTTGTTTTCAACTCTACATTCTGTTGTCTATAGATTATTATTAGTAGTATATTGTAAATTGTATTTAATTCTTTTCTTCGGTAACGTATACGGCAGGATATGACTTTTCAACACAATGGGCTCATGGGCTGCTTCTTACATCATAGAATTCTGTGGATCATAGAATAGGGTGGAAGGGGAAGCGAAATGGATCTATAATAAAATAAAAAGAGAGCAAAAGTACACTCATGTCCTTCAGTGCACAAAATGCACACATTACATGTCCGTGTACTGTTTTATGTGTACTGTACTTTTATTATTCTACCTACAAGATCTCTAGTGTGACATAATAATGGAGAGAACAGGTGTACGTACGAACAAGGTATAAGAAGCCAAATGAATGAAGAATGTATTTGGCAGCCGAAGAAAGCACAAGTTCTTGCAAATTACAATTTCAATTGCTGCTTCTTGCTTTTCACCTTCCTTAGTATAAGGAGACCTCTCCCTTTGCATATAGTAATTCTTTTAAAGCATGAAGCATCATGATATTGCTGAATGTTAAGCGCTACCTTGTTTTGTATTCTTTACGGCGAACGACGACGGTTCGCTTGTGCCATGCAAACCATTACTAACAGCTATGTAAGAAATCGAGTTAGTAAATTCAATCCTATATACACTGGAGCTACTTATATGTCATGTGCATGTTCGAAATATTTCAGTGTAGGAATAGTAGGATAACGTTGTTGCACTACTTAGTACGTAAATGTACAAAACAACCTTCCAAAATAGGCAGGTCGCAAATGCTACTTTCTGTAGAGCAATCTAATCAATATTGTTTTTGGCTATAGGAGAGTTCCCGTCTGCTGGTGCTATGCGTTCTCTGGGCTAAATGTTGAATAATGAGTGAGGACGACGATCAAGATTACAACAACTAGTAGACTTTTAGACTTGTCCCACCTCGCACACACTACACACCGTAAAGCCGTATAAACGGCAAATCACTTCACCTTAGGTATCCTATAAGAGGATAGGATGTGGTTGGAAGAATTTATGCGTGACATAATGCATCTTGTATATACAGTATATAAACGGGAGCTTTGGCTCCAACATACGTTTATATTCGATGGAATATTTATTTAAATGCACTCTCTGATTGGGATTACCACTTCTGCGTCCACTAGTCTACTTCACTTCAGGTAAATATATTTTCTTGAGAGCAAAAGCAGTGTTATATTTTCTTCCTGTCTCTCAGGTGGAATTTTGTCAGACGGACGGACAACGGATGTATGCTGTACCGTACACACATACAGTCTATGCATAATAAACATGGCTATAGAAAACTGGGAGTACATAGGCTAGTGGTCATTGTGCCATGGCAAGTGCCATGTGCAGAACAGAAGTGTAATGTAATTGTATATGGTACTAGTATAACCACAAAACACAAGACATGCAGTTAACTTTTGCTTCTTGAATGTTTGTGCTACGATATTATACTATTGTTCCAATCTGGTATGTGGTTTCTAGTTGTAGACATTTCTGAAAATCACCACCTTCTGCAGTGCATGTACTGCCATTTACTTATAACGAAGTAAATAGGAACGAACCAGTGTAATACTAGTACAAAGAACAATAAAGCTTCTCAAAGTTTGTTTAGGTGCTGATTCCCTACCAGCGCATAGTTCTACTGCAAGGAAAATGTAATGCGAAGCTGAAGCTTCACAATTTCGCTTCACTGCTCTCCTTCCATCAACGTGTTTAAAACCAGAAAGAAATGCACAATTTATGTGCGTAATATGAGATCCTGCTCTGTTACCTCTTCTCGCCACAAGTTGCTCTGCACGCATATATGTATAGGCTGTAATTTTTGCAATTTGCAATTATTATAAAGTGTGTATACTTGTTGCAAGAAATGTACTGACTTAAAAGGTGAAGTTGAGAAAATGATTTTTTACACTGCTTGATGACATTACAACGTATTATAATATAGCATTTAGAGTCTCTAGTAATTCCATACTATCTATATGTAATACAAATAAATAAATGTATAATGTAAATTAATGCCATATTATGCACATGAACATAATTTGTATGAATAAGATAAAATGTGAGTCATATAAAAAAGTGTATGTCCTTGCCTGCCAAAAGAAAAACTATTTAAAATACGTTGCACTCCATATTTTTTGCCTGTGAGTCAGTCAGTGGTGACTGACGAGTAAAGTGGTGATGGGGACAGTGAGTCAGGGATGACAAGATTTCAAGAAAATGGTGTGACAATCAGCAGACGATTGAATCAATTTTTGCATCTTTTATGTTAATGCTAGGACTTGATAGATAACGATTCCCCAACTTACAAATTGCATTTGTAAATATGTGTAATGGATTGTGGTGAAGTTGTGTGAATGAGTTATATATTACAGGTCTGGGTATATATGAAACAGATCAGTCCTGATGTAGCAAGTATGTAATTTATTATTCTGACTATTCGGCAATTAAAAGTAAACTAATATTATTACGCCCTTTCATTTTGGTTGATGGTTTTTGGCTATCAGCATGAAATCGATACTGATATCAATCAGAAAAGAGTGGCAGCCCTTTCACCACAACACGTAGAAAACATGAAAATTACAGATCGCATACGCCGGTGGATTGACTACTATTCATTACTCCATACGTACAGATATTGTACATTTGTAGGTTAGTTTATTATTGCATACTGCGTTAAAGAATTCTGGATGTACTACTACATGGCATATAATTATTTCTAAGAGTAATAATATGTATACTTTAATGACATTGACACTGGTACACGCATTATTGATCAATATTCAATCGTTTTCTCAGCACCAATGTCAGACTAAGCAAAAAAGGCAATACATGTGTATTGCAATCATTTCAATGGATTTGAATTAATTTTTTACGAACTTTCTCGTACGAATGTAATTGTAATGCCTGCTGGATGACGGACATTATCGAAAGTTCATAAAATCGTTCTCTTAATCTACTCGCATAAATCGATATTTGAAAACGCTTGCTGGTTTGGTAAATTACTTCTTGCTTTCCAAATCCTTGGCTTTCTGCTTGATACGTTCAATAGCTTCCTTGTGATGCTTAATTTCTTTTTCGTGGTGACCTACTTCGTCGTCCAGATGTGATTTTAGATTTTTGAGTTGCTCTTGTTGCTAAAAAAATTTGTTCAACAGGAAAATTACTGATTGTGAGTGCAAGAAAAATTAAAAGTGTAAACTTCCAACAATACATAACATGAGTACGACAAACATAATATCCAAAAAATTATTTTTTATACTTTGTACTTTGTATGTATTTTATAATTTTTCTTACAAGTTTACGGAAATACTGATCCTCTTGTGCAGCTTCTCGTTTTGCAAAAGCCCCACCGGCTTCCTTAATGGCTCCGCTTTTGTTGCTTTCTGAGGAATACATTGCTCTAAGAGTTCTGCAAATTAATATTTAAATTTAAACACAATTATTTACGTTTATAATGTTCTTTTTTATAAATTGATGAATTTATCTTTTCAATCGAAGAACGAGCGATTTATGTAAACAAATGCCAACTGCGTAGTATATTTCTGCCAACTATATATTTATATGCACTGTATTACGCAATATCATGAACACGTTACACGTACAACCGATTACTTTTATTTGTATAGACGTGATTTGACAAAATACTCACTAATAGACCTCCTTAGGACGCGACATCCCTATAAGAACTGTTTACAACGGAATAGACCAATTTCTGGATGTTCTAACCTAACCTTCATCATCATCTCCGCTAATTAGCTTGTTATATAACAAAGTAAATATTGCGGTATAGATGGAGATAAAGGAGAGGTCGGTGAGGAACAATAAGAAAATTGTCTATTGGGGCGAAAGAATTTACCTGCTTTATGACCTTCGTTTTGTTTTACGTTAATTATGTACCGACGCCGACGACTAGACTAACCGAGACCGACAGAATCACCAAATTGCCTACCTGAGAATGTAAAAGAAATAAGGATGGACTTACGTCATTATAGGGAACCGACGAAATTGAGGAACAATTCTCAGTGACATTTTTGTCAAAATTTATTATTTTATTACTCAGATTTAAAAAAGTTACAAAAACTTGCTTGTCACTTAAATTCGGGTATCTCTCTTCAAGAGTTGTAAGTTTCGCCAGCGGTATTTTCGGATGGAAAGTAGTTTTTCTGCTGGAACCACACGATGACTCTCACAACTCAATCTTGCTGATGTGACTAGACTCGATATTTCAACAAGGTGAAAGCGTCTTTGTTCATTTTAGTGAAACTTGCACACAGTTCCAAATTGGAACTTCCAATCCAATAGTAATAGTGCACCAATAATAAACCAACAACCATGGGGCATAAAAAAACCAGAAATCGCTGGGGAAGCTTGGGAATTTCGTTTGTAACACAGGATAGAATAAGGTTTCCATTTCATTAAAGAATTGTCTTCATGTACTAATTCGAAATTTGACTGATGTGGCTTATTTATCTGAGTTATAATTTAGGGTAAAAATTAGGAAGTAGAATATTTTCCATGTTGTGCCTTTATGAGAGTACACCAACCAAGGTGTATGATGGGTTTGTATGCGCTTGTACTTAATAAGGTGGACTCGGTTTCCGGGTAAGCGCGTACCCCAAAGAAACCCTTCCTACACCATGGCATTGGCAGGCATTCAATTAGAAATTTTGTATCGGCATTCATTGACACCTGATTTAAATAGAAATTAGCATTGCATTTTGCATTGCATTCAATTTGGATAGCTTCAATCTACATATAATACAGAGTTTCGACAGCATAGCAACGATATATAACTATAATTCACAATATAGCAAAAATCTGCACTAAAATATTTTAAAGTTTTTTGTCTGCGTACTTTACCTCAGACCCACCCTATTACTCATAACTATTTCAGATTCATTAAAACTGTCAGGGTTCTCCCATGGATGTCTTAGGAGATAAAAGGGGCAAAAGACTATCCAAAACAGGTAGTAATAAAATGTCAACCCCAGGGATCAATTCTAATAATAAAGACAATAAGGAGGTCAAGCGGGGGGTCGGAAAAAATCTGGAAGTAAACCCTCCGGTTCACACACCGCCTTCCGAAGCAATTAAGAAATTTGGACCCCTAAATGTTGACGCAAAGCTAGCCCAAACGGCTATTCTGGTTCTACAGAGTCATGAACATCACGTAAATAAATATTATATTCATCATGAAGACAAATAATTCAAAAATTTATTATGTGGAACGTTTGGAACAATGTGAAATATGAAAGCAAGGTTGCAGGTTGTTATCGAGGCTTTAAACTCCTTGCAATTATTCTGCAAGAAACAATTGGACAACAGACACTTGCTGGTTGCTCTTGGAGTGGTCCCTGAAGCCATACAGCTAATTTTTAGCGATCATCAAGTCATTCAACGGCTGGCCATGAAAATTCTTGCTCTTACATCCATCGACCATCATGCTAAGCTCCTATTAAGTACTCCAGAGGTGAAAATGTTTTCTTTTACTGTTTAGTTTGCGGGAAGACTGCATTTTAATTTATTTATTTTTTAACAGGTTTGCAAGAGTTTTGTAAAGCTGGCTGAATCTAAGGATGCTGTTATTCAGGAATATTCTACATTTATTTTGTCTTCCATTGCGACCCTTGTACTACATTGATTCTTATTGAAATTTAACTTGTCCCCCCAAATGTTGCTGGCTTATTTACAATTTATATTTTTATGATTCAGTACACAGGACGTTTGGAACTGATTCAAGAAGGAAAGATTCCGTTACTGCTCGATCTTCTTCAAAATCCAGATCCGGATATACAAAAAAATTGTGCCGAAGCCATTTACCGTGTTCTTCACGAACCTATGAACATCGAACTGTTAACATCCACTCCAGTGATCAAACGTATTATTGAAATCGTTCAAAGTGAATTTCCCGTTTTACAACAAATCGGATTGGCCATTTTAGCCGAAGTTGCTACATCTAGATCCGGAGTTACAGTTCTAGAGGAAGTAGACATCATCTCGATTTTGGGGGCGGTTGGTACTTAACTGTTTAAAATATAATACTTTTTGAGAAAAAATAAACTCAATCATTTTACATTGGTAATGCAGAGGCTGAGCAATCCAGAGTGTGAAGATCTGCATCAGAGTTGTCTTCAAATTTTGCTGAATATGTCCTCGTCAAAAACAGCGTGCTTGAAAATGTTGCCGATTGTACCCTTTTTGTCAACGTACTTTTGTAAAGGAAAAGATGTCATTGGCAGAATGCGGTGTCTCAAACTTATTGGGAAATTGGCTAAACTGCCACTCATCGCGAAAACTTTCGTGGACCTTGTAAGCTTAATTTGTAACGTTTTGTTTTTATGTGACCATCTATAAAATTAAAGATTATATCTTTATTGAATTATTCTACCAGGGTATTACTAAATGGATAACTGCAATAATTGCTTGCAACAATTTAACGAAAATGAGAGAAGCCGGAATTTTTGCGGCATCACAACTTGCAATGTCAAGTATTCGGGCTAAAATCAGATTTACCAGAGTGTGTTCCATTTTTCATGAGCATCACATTCACATCGAATGTTTAACTAATAATAATAATTCATATACTGTGTATTGTAGTGCATTAAGCAAGTACTTAGCATGTTAGCCCAGCTTCCAGATATGACTAATAAGTTTCGTGAGTACGCTTGGCTATTTCTATGTACTGTCTTGGATGGTAAATGGAAATTTGGCAATACTTGTACTCACAATCAATATTTAGTAAATCAAGTTTTACATTGGTTCACACGTCTGTCTGTAATAAAGGTGGGTCAAAAGGATGCGAAAAGTTTATCAAACATAACGGACTTTTTCTAATTGACATTTCACTGGAGTCCACTGCTTTTTCAAATAACTCTCGTATTTCCACAATGAATTGCATTTCACTTTTGGCACGTCATTTGGAATACATAAGTATTATGGTGGAAGCAAACTTGATGCCTAAAATCTTGAAGTGTATGGAAATGACAACTAATCCTCAGGTACCAAAAAGTCCTAGCAGATACTTAAAAATGTTGGAAATGATGATTATCAAGACCATGTCAATAACTGTATAATTATTATTACAGCTTTTGGCAGCAGCCTGTAATGCTCTGTGTTCACTTTTACCGAATGAGAAAGCAAGATCTCAATTTTTAAAAAGTAATGCATATGAAATTCTTGAAAGACTTATATTGCACGATGAATTTCCGGTTGTGGTCTCCTCAGTACCAATAATTCTGGTAAATATAAAAATTATTCCCGTAACTTTACTGAAGGGATATTTAAATCTGATGTTATTATGTACTAGGCCTTGGGACCGTATACTAATGTTTGTATGGAGTTAGTGGAGAAAGGTGTTTTACAAGCATTGTGGAAACGTCAAGACCTAATCAGCACGAATGGACCTCGTAAGCCAAAATCCAAAATCAGTTTTAAATTAAAATGGAACAGCCACCTTTTATACTACTTAAATGCTACACTGTGCTAATTCAGTTCGAACAGCCTTCGAGAGTCTCTTGAGCAGTCATTTGCCTACAAAGTTTGCAGTTGCAGGACACATTGATCCGTTTGAAAAATTAGAAAATGGATTTTACGACATTGGAAACATTAAAAAATCTGAAAATTTGTCAACTCTGACTAAAATGAATGCTAGTGATGCCTTCGCATCTCATAATCGAGTAATATACTTAAATTTGACTACAGCGGTAGATAAATCCCTTCTAGAGCAAAATGTAATACTTCAAACTATGCAAATAACTTTTTTGAAACTCACGCTCATATACATTTGTAAAAGGAATTAGTTATATAATTCAAGTTGATCTGTGTATCGAGTAACTGTGTTTTTAGAAAATTCTTCAAGTTGCTTCGGTGGAAAACAAAAGCGTTCAGACCATCATAGAGACCATTCGCGCGTCAGCGTCACAGTATAAAACTGAAGCAGAATTTGTTGGGCTGATTGCCACAACTGTAGCTGAAAGGATGGGAGGAATTCTTGATAAATGGAGGGTACGTAAAGGAAATGGAATATTGTCCCTGCCTGGTTTGATATCCAAGGCCATATCCCTACCGGGGGGGGGGTTATTATGCAAGTCCTCGAGATCACTTCATTGACTGATTTATTAGTGCATACATACATAACAGCACCATTCACATTCTATTTTTTGGTGTCTATAAAATCCAGTAACATTGAAAAATTTCTGTGGTCACAACATAGAAAAGTGTGGTCACTTGAATCACAATATCATCTACGCAGTTTTCACCAGTAGTTTCCGGAATTTTCGTTAAAATGGTTTATGAATGTCCCTCTACGTAAAATTAGGCTGTTAGTAAGGATTTTCGAACGGCGAATTTGTTCGAAAAAGCGTAATAATGTGAAACTAGGAAAATATTTGTAATGCTACTATGTTTGTTATGTGTACACTGGTGGAGGGTGGGTACCAAGTACTGTAAATACTAACAATAATTAAATGTATATCTGTACTTCGTATTGAAAGAGATTTACGAAATTTCCTTTCATATCTTTCATCTAAATGTATTCTAGATCGGAGCTCAAGCCGAAGACTTGGAAATGGCCGATATACAAAGCAGATATGCTTCAGTTGTGGTTCCCATTACAATGATTAACATTGGGGCCCATAGACCTAGAGCAATCTTATTCAAAGCCATTGCTGACGCATTTGGCATTCCTTGTTCACTTGAAAGAGGAGACTATAAGAAAACATGGAATGTTATACTTCTCAATTCCAAGAAACCTCAGGTAAGCACTCATTCTCATTCAGTTTTTCTTCCCCAAGTCACTGTAAAATAGACTTGAAGCTTTTATTTCAGAAATTGTGTCCTTGTGCTGGAGAAATTGGAGAGAAGATTGTGTTTACAGAAAAATTGCGACGATTTGTAGTGGATCTGATACACCATCCTGGTACGTTAATGCCACTCACCTCTTACGAAGCAAATGCCTACTGTTTTTTCTAAAAAACGAATATAGTGCATCCTTATCGTTGTGATTTATAAATTAAAATGCTGCTGCGTATTGTTATTATCTGTGTATAATTTATTGGACAGTGTACTTATTGTTAATAATTTTCATTCTTCATGAACTGTATCGAAAGCTGTCATCAATAAATTCGTATGCAAGTAGCTAAGCAGGAAGCGAAAGCAATCATTCCTTTCCATGCTTTCACTGATAAAGGAAAGTTGAGATCTCATCTCCCTACTCTCCTTCTATTCCATGCAAATCCTTTCTTTCCGGGCGGCAATATCTATCATTCAAATGTGTCGTGCAAGGAAACTTAGGAAACAGAAAAGAAACCGATTCAGTTCGTTTAAATTATTGGAGATCTTCTTTTGATTTATTTCAAAATGAATTTTAGTAGTTCGAATATAATAATTCCTATTTCCGAAATTTTAGTTGCATGATGGTATTATTTGTTTTTACGTCGCTGTTATTTCCTTCCTAATTGATTTGAAGCAGCCGCAGCACTAAACAATTTGCAAAATTAGCTGGCCATTAATCGGAACGAAATTGCACCGTTGTATCGTCTGTAAAAATTAGTTTGTTCGAGATCACAATTATGCACGGAATATTAAGTTTACGTGGCCTGCAATTATTTCCTGCGTATAAAAAGATTTTTGAAAAATCTATGCATACATGCTGTTCGAACCCGGCTATATTTGGAACTCCGCCACAAGAAGGATTCCTAAAACGAGTAGCTCAGAAGCTAGGCTTGAATAAAACTCCAAAATCGGTAAGCGACAATTTTCAATCCTTTATCAGCTTAGCGAACATAAAAAATTATTAAGTTAGTTTGATTAATATTACACTTTATTGTTCGAACCAAGGTTTTAAGGGCTTCCGGTTACTTGATGTATATCAAAATTGCCGATGAAATTGATTATAAAAACTTTTTTAAATGTAAGTAAAGCGTAAACAATTTTAATAATTGCTTCTTGCCGGTGTGTCGTCAATTAACGGGAATGATTAATAATTCTTCTCTGCCTAATTCAGATTGTGACTTGGAAGATACATTTGTTTCGTGGTTTTCCGTGATGGAATTGCATATTTGGATGGTGGCCGCTCGCCTTATGGAAGAAGGAGAGGAAGGTCGGACAGTGCGGAATTCCATGATTAAAGCTATGTGGGAAGATGGTGACATGAGGACTAAGAAATTAGAAGGTGCTCTTCCTTCAGCAAGAAAAAAGCAAATCTTAGAACTAAATGATCAGTTTCAGGCATCCCTTATTTCTTATGACGAAGGTTTACTAGGGAATGATAAAATTTTAGCAGGTAAGAGAACAATAAGTTTCATCTAAACCGACTTCATTTGCTTATTGTTTTTTAAGCTATTGTAATCAGTAAAAGAACATGTCTGTACTTCGTAGGCGCACTATGGAGACGTTTTTTACAAGATAAAAAGCCTAAGGATGATGATGAGTTGCTGAAGCAAATAATTGCTGTTGAAATGCTGGTCCTTTATGTCCGATCTCAGTTTTATACTTTACAATCTCTAAGTCGAGAGCAGCTGCTAATACGAAGAGCTTTTCAATGGGCCCCTTTCAACGAGTCTTTATTCGAGATGGCAGAAAATTTCCGTGAAACCAAGAAAACCTAATGATCACACTGATGACAAACCATTAATAGAATCTTAGCTTAAATCAGGAAGTATGAGTTGAATTTATTTGTGCTTTGGACCAAATTAAAGTTTCAGTCATTTTAGATCTATATTTTAATTAAAGCTCTACTTTATTCTGCACTGGTTTGATTTCTTCTTGGAATGTATACCTGGGTGTGATTAAAATTGTGAGTGTGATCTTAACAAAATTCTTTACTCGTTCAAAAAGATGTGGTTAGTAAAGCATAAATACTGGATGAAATATAAATCTGGAAACGCCATTTCGTCTAATGAAAATTTCCAAAAGACAATCAAGAATGCATTATGCGGATAGGCAAAATAGAGATTCAACCGTTTAACGCCGCGCCCATGTTCGCCCAGGCGACTGACAATAGAATTCACTGAATATCACATCAATCACATGTAAATAATAGTGGCAGGAGAATATATTATTTAGGCAAAAGGCCACTTGTAATCATCTAGTAAATTATAATCACAAAGAAAAGTTGGGTCATTGTAAGGGGGAAAATCACTTTTATTTAGTGACAACTGTTACATGTAATTGCCTATAGACACAGTACTGAATGATAATTATTTAGTAGATACTTATAATAACTTATAATTGCAGCGAAGAGGTTAGATAATTGTAACTTGTAATCACAAGTAATAAATCGGACAGTTGTAACTTGTAATCACAGTAATAAATCGGACAATTGTAACTTGTAATCACAAGTTATAAATCGGATAATTGTAACTTGTAATCACAAGTTATTAATGGGACAATTGTAATGTGTAATCATGAGTTAGAACTTGGACAATACTAACTTGAAACTTGTAGCGAAAGTTGTATAAAAAACCATTGTGTTCATTCAAAAGATATATGCAAATGCTCATTTTAGTTATTCCATATCAAAAACTGTATATACCGATAACATCTGAATATGCCGAGGGTGTTTTCAGCTCAATGCAAGTAATACATTACGTTTAGGATGATGAACAATATATCATTTTATTTTATCCAAATACCGTAATACGAAAATACGGAGTGTTGTTTATGTTTGCTACATAATACATATACATACATAGTAGACCTCAAATTTTTGCAAATTTATAATCAATTGCAATAAACTAGTAACGCATCGATATAATTTAAGCATTCATATAAATATTTAAATACTATATATTCAATCTTCTCTGAGGTTTCTCTGCCTATATTGAATTTAAATAGCTTTTGCAGAGGGCTATTACTACTCACTCATGAATACTTACATTTACATGCGTTCATTTTCGGTTTAAAATACATTTGTATATTTGTTTGTCAACACTAAAAGAACTATGACGCTCGTGGTCTGCTTCACTAATTTAGAACAGTTTTATAATACAATCAGAATCGGTCATTCCTAAGGCTATTTTGCGTACTTCAATCACAATTCATGGTTTAGGATTTATAATGTGTGTTTGCGGGCAAAGTAAAACTAAAACCAAATAAAAATATATACAATATCAATAATACACGTTACAAGACCTCAATGAAAGTAACCAAAATCCAAATCAAATTAAATTAATGCTTTGAACACTGTCTCAATAGTGGTAGTTAGGAGGTAGGAGGAGCTATTCGAACAGTAAATTATAAATCTAACGTTAAGTACACTCCGACGGAAACGCACCACAAATATTTGCAAATAAGATGAGCACATTGTAATGATTTGTCTCCTCCCCGATATATAATCAACCAACTTATAAAAGTTGTAAAAAAACAAGACTTTGAAATAAACTTAAACTTTTTCACAAAGAAACTAAACCTTTTAAGAGAAAAGTGTGTTTGAGATCACCATTTCCTTTAAATATATAATTCAAAATATAATTTCGAATTTTTTGCTCTCACATTCACAACACTAGCGAAGAATTTCAGAATGTTAGCCACGAATAGACTAGACATTAAGTGTCAGGACACTGGCAAAACTTTCACGCAAATAATTCGAAATTAGATATTTTCAATCATAGAGATTACATTAGTAGCAACAGGGACAGGCTTCAACTTTAATATTTCATTTATCGGACATGCACTGATGACAATTGCAGGCCCGACCCCGAAACTTAAATTTTTTGTAGTGTCAAGAAAAATTTTAACATGTGTAAGATAGGTCAATTTTTTAAATTTTCTGTAGAGGTCAAAATTATAGCATACATGGGTAACATAGGGCACCCCATTTTTTTGTCGCCGTCAGCCGGAAATGGGGTTTCGGGGTATAACTAAACCTTAGAGAGTTTAAAGAAAAGAAACAATCGGAAAGCGAAAACCGAATCAATTCTAGAACAAGGACGGGAAAACAATAATTATCTGGTTAAAGATTTCGGTCTTCACCTTTCCTCAACTGGATACAAACTCCTGTGCCTTTTCTTCAGCTACAACTTTGGTAAACAGTTCGTTGTGAATATTGTCTCTAAGGAGGCATTCATCTTCTTTCAACATCGTCTCATTTAAATTGTTGTTAAAATGATTGGTAGAAGATTTTGAGTTTGTATCTACAGTTGATGTACATTGAAAATAAGCATTTGGTTCAGAAGCTTGAGAGGCTTCTTTTGGCTGTGAACATTCAGGAGTTGGTCGTAACGGTTGCTCTTTTTCATAATTGTGCCTAATTTGTATACAAATCTTCTTTGGTTCGGGGGCTAAAAGGCTTCTCTGAAAAGCTAGGTTTATCACACCTGTACACATAGCAAGATGAGAAGACATTTCACTTTTCGTTGCAAAACAAGATGAACATTGAATGCATGTGAAACCGAGATTGAGAGCACTACTGCTTTGATTGGGATTTCTACTGTCGGGTGGGCGTTCATACGTTACACTTGTTTCTATTTTCTTTCTAGTTTCTTGTCTTTTATGATTTTTTAAACTAAATACTTGTTTAGATGATTTCTTAGGCGCAAAAATTGCTTTAATAATATTCTTATTTTCTTTTGCAGTATTGTAGTCAGTGCGATTATTCGTAGCTTTTCGTTTTACAATCAGATTTTTAACTGGAGAAGGATTAATGCTTATTTTTGAATTCCTTACAGGTGATGGCAAATACTTTTGGGCTTTTAAACTAGAGTCAGTTAAATCCATCAGCTTCCGTTTACCTAACAGTTAAAGAATAATTTCATATTAGTGGCTGTTTTACAATAATATGTAACTTTCTACCTATTTAATAAATAGTATGTACCAAGGGCAAGGCAGACTGATACATTTGGAGGAAACAACAGACACTTACTTTGATCCAAGATTTCTGAATTTCTTCCTATCGGGGTACAATTGGCTTTTCTTGCATGCAGTCTCAAAGTTTTGGGAGAATAGAACTGCGTTTGGCCTGTGGGATACATTAATGCAAACACAAATTACAACAATAATTTTAGATTATATTATATTATACAAAGAAATGTTTATTTTTAATGGAAAAATCATACAATAATACACTACATATATTATTACACCATAACATTTTACTTGTTTGTGTAATAAATACTGCTTTCCACAATTAAATTAATATTGTGAACTATCGGACATAATAAATGACGTACAAGAAAATTTCATGCATAATTCACGTGTCAAACAAATTCATTACACTTACACATACTGCATTGAAGACTTGACAAATTATTATCACTTTCATCGTCATCGTCTTCATATAGAGTGGTAACTTGATTCAAGAAATTTGTTGCTCCTTTTTCTGCACCAAGGTAAATCATTTTCCCATCAAGTCCTAAAACAGCAGTGTCATCCTTTTGACAAAAGCGTTTATCACAGCCTTCTTCGTTATCGGTGGATATTAAATGTTGAAATATAATTCCATCTTGAGCTCTGTTCAATAAAGGTTCAATGGACAAGCTAATGTTTTGAGCCGAAGAAAAATTACTATTGCGACCTTTCACAGGCGAACCGCATTTTCTCTTGCTTGCGCCAATTGCACAATCCGCTTTTTTACTATTTTTATTACACGATTCAGCTACATTGTCTGTCTCTTTAAGCTTTGTCAGAATATTATCCAGCCTCTTCTTGCGTTGATCCAATGCAATGTCCTTTTTTTTTCTTGTGTTGGCGGTGGTAATGGTCGATGAATGCTTCAGCGATGCATCAATTTGATACTGAAGCTGATATAAGTTCTCTGCACATTGTACAAGTGGCCCATACTTCGATTGAGTGGCTGGGTTATACAGTTGCTTGCAAAACTGCTGCTTGTGGCAGAGAAAATTGGGAAATGAGCGAAATAAATTACGACAAACACGGCACTCCAAGATAATTTCACATTCATCCATAAATAAATCTTTGACCTGTGAAACAAAATAAATTGATTTATAATAGAGATACGGGTGAATATATAAGACAAAAGGCTTATAATAACGAACTTACGCTTGATGTTGATTTATTTATTATATTTAGTAATGATGTAACTCCATTAAATCGAATGTCGTAAGGAAAATTCCTTTCTGATAGATCTGACGATGAAGTGCTTTCACCACTGGTAGAAAATATTCCAGAAGTAGCATCCGAGGACGGTGATTTTGATTTTCTGTTTGAACGCACCTCATTTCGTACTTTCTTAACAACTTTTGGTTTTACACTTGTTACACAACGTCGTGTATTTTTAACACCCTTATTGGGTAGTTTGCCCTTCATACTATATCCAACTTTTCTTTCTCCAATAACGAAGTACAACAGCTCAAGTGGATAAATACGGTTTGATCTTGCTCATCTATAAATGATACAAAGAAATCACTGTACTGTCGAACACTGAGAATTACAAAAACAGTCATATTTGTCATGTATGTTATAATGCATGCAATTGTCATCATCCTTATACCGATTACGTGCAATTAAGATTTCATTTTATAGTAGTCTACATTTAGCAACTTCCCCGTTTCATACACAAAGGTAAAAGGTAAAGGTGTGGTTTTCGGAGATGAAAGAAGTCTACTTTATAGTTAGTAAATATTTAGCAAGTATGCTTCATTCGTTTAATTTGCTTTTGTTCAGCTGTAAATTTAATAATTTGGCAAATAAGATTAAAGTCAAAAACATACAAATACATCTCAAATACATTTGAAAAGATTATTAACAGTTAATATAAAATAAAGGTAGCATGTATTACCTACCTGTTCTCCATTTTTGAAGAAATAATAATTAAGCGTAGTTACGGTGTAAGGATGAAAATCATCAAATGACAATGATTAAAATTTAAAATTCCACGGGTGACAGGGGAACTTGGGGAACCTAGAATTTGTCTAACTGTGGACATCGGAAGGTAATGTAATGTAGTGTCTGCTTAGCTCAATCATACACAATCTCTTGTGAATCTTTATTTGAAATTTTTGCAATACTATTGAAGTAATTGGAGTCATTCAGTACTTCAGTCATCAGTGCAGAGCCTTCTTTTTTGAATTCACATATTGGTTCACCGAGAATACGGAATTATCTAAAATATAACAAAATCAATTTCAAACCATTTGAATAAACACTGAACATCCAAAATCCAAACATCAGTGCTACACAATATCGACAACATCGACAATATCGAGTGAATATTCTCTATATTCGTAACATTTCATTTGTGATTAGCGTTCTTATTAACAGTATAACACAATTTTACCCATATTATAAATTATTTATTATTATTCTCCATTTCGGTTATTCCCAATGGTAATGATAAGCAAGAGTTTCGTACACGGTAAATGGATAAACAGCAGGTAGTGTTCGTTCAAACTTTCCCAACTTATAATTACGATTTCGTGAAAAATGAAATGAAAATAATGGGAATTGGATTTGTTTATGTCCGTCCGTTACGTTACGTTGATTGACCGTCCGTATCTTCATCAAACCATTTTAGTGTCTGCCTATAATAATATATATGCATTATTTAGCAAATGTAATCTTTTGCTTTGATAAGTAGTAGAAATTCGCTAAGCCCGTACAGACACACGGACAAAGTCAAAACAATACCTCTATCTTGGTCTACACTGCTAACCTTCTAAATTGAAACTGAAGAGTGTGCAATAAGCAAGGATTGTGATTGTGATAGAAGAATGTATTTGCGAATACGCTCGGTGCCCCATCTTGAAATCAAAGAATCAGAAAATCTCAACCTGAGACATGTCATTTTGCAAATTACCAATTGTCAAATTACCTTCTACCTTCTAAGAGTGGTTCTGCTTCTACCCATCAATGCATGCAACCTGATACAAAACTTTGTATGTATTATCATTCCGAAATAAGAATCTTGAAAACGGAATGAAGATATTTTCAAGTAATAACAAAAGAATAGAGAATCCTGCTTTGTTCAAGTTGGGTAATTGTTTTGGTATTCCATCAGAGAATAACTAAATCAAGGTAAGCATGTACATCAAGAAAGCTTGGTTGTATGACGTTTTCGAATTAATTTAAGTAATTCTCATTATGTCACCGTTGTCAGTAGTCGCAATTGTACAGGAGAGGAAGAACACACAAATTAATGAAGAAAAACAAACTAAATTCGCACAATGTAAATATTTTATTCATTTTACAATATTATCACATTCAGTACAAAAAGCATACAAGAACGACGAGAAGTTATAAATAACGTACATTAATATCTATCCACAGTATCATCTTGTATCGTGACACTTGAACTGTAAAAAATTGTACTGGTAACTAGATACAAATTTACAGATAAATACGGTAAAAAGCTAAATGGACGACTATTGAAGTCACGCATTGTACAATGCTAATTTTAAAGTGAACGAGAACTGACTGGGTCATCTGTATTAATGGAATCCTCCATGGCCGTAGTTTTGTCCTCCGGCACTAGCACTGGCAGCAGCATGAGAAACACTGCCAAAAGGAGTGTTGAAGTTCGAAGATGACGCTTGAGCATTGGCCAGTCCCCCTGGACGACCACCATAGCCTGGTCCATATCCTGGCCCATATCCAGGTCCTCCGTGGAATCCTCCTCCGTGGTGACCACCATAACCTGGACCACCGTGAAATCCTCCGCCATGTGGACCTCCGTGGTAATTACCCGGTCCTCCGAAGCCTGGACCAACACCATAACCTGGACCGTAGCCTGGTCCACCGAATCCTCCATATCTTCCTCCGGGATGTCTTTGTGGAGATCTCTTTTCTCGTACTAAATCATCTATATTACATTAAAAATAATTTCAGTTAATATTAACCCTTTGTGCATAATTTAATAAAGATTTTCTCAGAAGGTACGCGAAATGTTTTTATAGATAAATAATACGCCCGTGCAAATTCATAAAAAATAATTATTTAACGTAGGTATAAATGTGTTTCAAATGTTTATAATTACCTTCTGTTGGGAAAGCCGCACTGATTGTGATGCATGACGCAACAAAGATAGCGAGCACAACTCTTGTGTTCATTTTCCTTCTTTAATGGTAATTCTCGAAATTTCGTAGTTTAGTAAAAATTGGAAATGTGTACAACTGTAGTATCGTTTGCTAAGTTGTTTACAATGAAAGTGTTGACCAGATTCTTCTCTTATATAGCAGAAGAATCGGTTCGAGACCTTTAAATACTCATTAGACGTCATCCCTTTTTTGTGAGTCTCAAATTAACAAGAGCGTAGACAGAAACAGATTGATATGTAAATGCTGTACATTGCACACTGCTGCTGCAGGTACATCGTTCACTCTATCTTCGCCGCAATGTGTGTACATTATGATAACCATATTATTGCGAATATAGTAGGTGTTATAGAGTACCCACACGTAACCACAATAACAAAACAATCTAAAGGTACATTATCAGAGGTGAGGCTTATTGTTTGTTATGAACCATACTAATTTCCTAGCACACACACACGCAATTACGTACGCACAACATTTTTTGCAATTTACAGAGGTATAACACTTTAATATGCTTTAAAGTCAATTTTATACGTTGCGTGGATGAAATCAAAACCAAGTTCACTGAAGTGCTTTACCCTTCTTGTGCCCAGTGAACCGGTTTTTAAATATAATTTTTTACAAGTATACTATGTACATAGCATATCATCTTCAGTTTGACTGGTGACCTCCTACTATTGTTTGTTTACCACAAGTTTTGCAAGTTTTACATCTTACGCATCTGTACGTGCGCTGCTAAGAAAAAATCACACTTTGTTTGCTAATCCCTCGAGAAAAAGCATTAAATTGGCTTGTAAATCAAAGCGTTTATTGGGATTATTGCAGTAGATTAAAATCTTCGCTTACACAATGAGTCACCTGCAATGACCTTACAAATGATGATAATTGTTTCCAAGAAATGGTCATTTATTAGAGGACCTAACAAAATGATGAGTACATCGATGCGTGTAATTACTTGTGTATTACTAGGTTATATGTAATTTATTACTCTTTTATGTATTTTACATCTTCAAAAGTTCCAGTGTGAAATTCTAATTGTTGAACTGTAGCCAAGACTTATGTACACGGACACACTTCATATAAATAGTTAATATTCTTATTATAATTACAAGGGCTATATTTTATTTTACATGTGTTAAACGAAGCTTGTTGTGTGGTGCGTAAAATACTTATAGGATAAGTGTTTACCAGCTCGAGAACATGTACCAGTTCTTGCAATGGGATGTTGATCGAGGAACCGGTAGTGAAGAATTGGATAGGATTGTTCTTGAAATATAGATAGGAAGGAATTCCCCAGGCTCATGGTCTCTCGACGGTCTATTTCGTCTATTTGCTTCTAGATTCGAACTTTTTCCATTCGCCATACCATTTCTGTATGCAAATATGCATGCAGGGGTTGAAGTGTATGTAATAAAATATGAGCAATCCTATGAGTGTGTACCTGTGCATAAAAATGTGTACGTGTATTTGCTATAGGAAGGAGAGGAAGTGGCAATTTGCCTTCTTCCTTGAGAATTTCTTCTTAGTTCTCATATAAACTTCATTCCCTACTTGGCAAATGAGACAGTTTAATTATATGATATCATTCTGTTGAACAACTGGCCAACACGGTGGAGGAAGTGGCTGGAAGCAAAAGCAACTGGTCACACGTACGACAAGGAGTAATAATTTTTCTATACCGTACCACTATGTAGTACATAATATATCCATGCACGCTTTTGTAGCAATTAATGCAGTTCTAAGAGGTTGCACACATGTCACTTAAATATTGTGGAGTGTATCATGTATCATGGAGTGGGATCATGTTGCTGCTGCTGGTTGGCGTGCTGCATGAGGTATGCAATGCAGCAGTTGCTGTACTCGCCGAAAATAAATCCGTCGTCACACATACATACAATTAGTCAGATGAAAAATATTTAGAGTGTATGAGAAGTCAGAGCTAGAATCACGGTATTCGATAAACAGTCAGATTACTAAAATAGTAATCATCAGTTAGAATTCTATAAATACATCTACCAAGGGTCAGGTACTCATAATCAGTCAAGTTTATTTACTTGTTTTTCAGAGTGTGTTCATGTACCTATGCACTATTTAACTATTTATAACAGGAATGAAAGATTATATTGACCTTCATCTATTTACAACATTACAAACATAAATATAACAAAATATTTATGTTAGATTTCTGTAAAGCAGGTAACTTGGTGGAATCATACAAAATTTTGGCTCATTTCAGGAAAATAGGTTCAGGTTAGGTGTCTTCAGGGGCTATTCCCTTGAGGACAATGTAAATTTTAGGCATAGTAACTAAAATTTTTGTATTTGGCAAATATAGCGTGTAGTAATGCATATAAAGTCAAGCGATCAAATGTGCACGCCTTCAAACGGGCCTTCACTTGGCTGATGTCAGTACTTGACCCGTTTATCGGATTCTGACTGTTTATCGAAAACCGTGTCTCTGACTACTCTTACTCTCTTACTATTTTTCATATGTCTCTCTGACCAGTTCCGGATACGGTTATTCTTACGCTCATGAGTGTGGTGTGGTCATCTGCCCATACGCCTTCTAGCTTAAAGGAACACAAGCAACGACAAGTAGATGAGCATGCGAGATCATTGATTAGTGTTTTAAAGTTATGAATCCTTCCGTCTCCTGTACCTCGCCCTTTCCGTGGCCATTTTTGGTATACGATTAAATAAGTACATAAATATTACCGTATTATTATAGTTTCTGAAGGCATGGATAAATGAAATGGAAAGTATCGCCAGTATAAAATCATGTTTTTTAATAGTAAAAAAATTGTCAACAATTGAACATTTGAATACGCGCTTACAAAGCACAGACAGAGACAGGTACACATATAAGGTAGTTTTAATTTTTATGCTTTCATATCAAAATACCCATAAATAGCTCAATCAATTATAAATTTTGGTAGCTACATCCAGTAATCCATTTAATACATTGGATTCTGTTAACATGCCAAAATCATCTACAATAAAAGTACGCATTAACTTTATTTAATTACTATCAAATTAATCAGGGATGATTTCGTACAACAATCATTTCCCTAATTTTCCCATTGTCATTGTAACTGGTTGAGGCAACAGATCTTCCATTTTGAACTGAATTGAATGATGATGAAGAGGTATACACTCCCGGACTAGCTTTCGAGTTGTAATTCATACTGCGATAGTACACTGGAGGAAAATTATGATATCTGAAATATAATTCTTGGACGAAAGGTACATTGTTGAAACCCTGATTGTAATATGAATATGGAAAAGGATAATTTGTGTAATACACAGGATAATATCTTCGATTAGAACCAAGTGGTATCCTTTCTATGTGTCGGATTTTAGAGGATGTAGGAGAATCTACAAAATATTTACCAGCTAAATTTGAGTTTTCATTTTCATCCTTTCCTGCAACCACATGATCAAAATCGAATTCAGATTTCGGTTGTTGTTCGACTTGTAGTGCGTTACGCGTTTCTTGCCCTTCAACATCAGATTCTGGTGCAAAAATTATTTTCATAAACAAATGCCATTTCATATTTTGTCATAAGAAGTAAAATAATCTAACTTACCGAGTGATACAGCACTTGAAGATACAGATTTCTTTTGGATACTTGGAGAGCAGGCTGAAGAGAATTCACTCAAGAGCATTAAGTAGACAGCTATTTTCATCTTGTTTAGTACAATTGAACTTTCGATTGTCTATATGGGGTGAGAAATAAGAAAATAAGCCCCCTGGACAATTTTCTCCTATAACGTTCGTGCTCAGAGTTTCTATTCAAGGAATTTTATACATTGAATAAGTTCTAATTTGAAAATATATAGTTGTGTTGCACCTACAGTGATATTTATTGTGAGATCCGTGCTGCACTGTTGTGTTCAGCTAGAGACAATGGGATAGCATATGATGCAAAAAATTATGTAAGTACTGCAACATAATTATGCATACGATGCGTATAACATGAGATTGGATTTGAATAATGGTAAAAAATCAATTGATTGTCAGCAGTTGTTTTATATTTGTTTCCTTGTGAGCTCCAAAATCATTTTTATTTATTTATTATCGCTTTGTTTATGTAATTGACACTTCACTGTATTCCTCTTGGTTGTAACCATCTGTATATATTAAATATCTTTATCATTCCAATTCATTATTTGTAACACAAAAAATCGAATATCTCTGTTGTAAATGATAAACGATATTGTTGGACTCTTCACATTATATCACAAAATACGAAAAGTTCACTAATTGTTCTGGGAAAAGTTGACAAGTAAGTAAACTACAGCAGTAGTAATGAAAAGCGTGCATGTTGCAAACTAGGCACTAGACACACATTTCTATTGGGTACACTGTACAGCGTACATTTCCTATAAGAATTTTTGTAGTATCATCCTTTTTTCATTACCAACATACAGCTGTCTACGAGTGATATGTTAATAGAACAGATTCATGCATTGATAATTTGTCGTGCATGTGGTGACACTTTTTACCGTTTTTGTGAAAACTGAGATTTCTGCAGGAGATCGTTATTCATTGTGTTTGTGAGGATTATTACTTTCTGCTCGGAAAGATACATAGAAGTAATAAGTATTATTGACATGTTGTGTACATATGACACATACACACAATTAAATCTTATTTTTTACTCTTTGCATAATGGTGATTGAAAAGTCCACAGATTATTCTAGCATGTGTTAAGCTGTACAGATTCTAAGTATTACTGTACGATTGCATGTGACCCATTGCAAATTACTTAAATCCAATAATTCAATGGCACGATGCGTCTCATATCTATGTAGGATAGCTTCATTTACCAATGAATACCAAATCATCGGTAACAGACAGAAAATCCATTCAAGTTTATGATTATGAATGTAAAATTATGTATATTTAGTTTATCATTTACTGAAACATTTTATTTTCCTTCGAAATTTTCCAAATACGTGGGATTTGTAATATTTACAGCATTTGATTCATATACCCAACATAATATAATTACTGTTTCATACAAAAATATAATACGTTTGCGTAGCCGGTGGTTAATAAATAATACTGAAGAGGGGAGAATGAACATTTTAACTGGCAGTAACTTTAGATGGCAAAAATGGATAATATTATTTTCTGCACGTCCAAAGTCCGTCTACTCTCAGTTTCCTCTTCTGCCTCCAGGACGCGATTCATCGCGAAAGCTCAATTCGAAATCCTCATATTTCTTGAGATTCGGCTTCTGTCGAACCATCTTCCGATTTGAAGATTGTGCGTTTCCCCTGATGTCATCCACTGAACCTGGTTTTGCAATGAGTGGTCTCACTGCATAAGATGGCACCGGTCCGGACGGCAATGCAATCACTGTAATCAAAAAGATATTTTTTGAAATACTGGAATGAGTTCGAAAAATAAAATGTACAATTAAAACGCAATATTTAGATAACTCACTGTGATCGCCATCCTCTCTTGCGTTGTAGTCTATGAAATCTCTTATGAGTCTCAGATCCGATGTATAGGTAGACCGAGACCTAGACCGTATCTTCCTGCTTAAAGTTTTTCTGGATAAATTGCTGTTAACAGGTGGGCGTGCAGCACTGGATGGTGGTAGCACGTAAGATGGAACTGGACCAGTTGGTAGCCCTATAACTGTTTGTTTAACCAAAAAAATAATTTTTTAGTAAATTTCTTCTATTTTTTACACTTAATATAGCAATGTAGGCAATTTATTGCACTTACGATTGTCTCCATCTTCCCTGGCATTGTAATCAATGAAATCTCGGATGGGTCTCGTTGAACAATTTACTGATAACACTTGCAAATACAAAATCGTAGTGAAAATAAGGAGAATTCTGCAGTAGGAATGCATTGTGTTTCAACTTTTACAGTTTAAATGTTATGTAAGAACTGTGTTATAGCTATTAGCCCCGGCCTTCTTGGTAAAAACTAAGGAGATTTGCGGTGCGTCGCTATCAAAATGTTGGTTGCTGGGAGCTGAATGATGTTAGAGTGTCAGTTCGTCCATTTATTTATACTTAGTTGAAAGCTGAAGACGCAAGCCAACGTCATTGTCAGAAGGGCAAGTGCAGCTATACATGTTTACACCTCGAATACGGATCTTGAAAATAGAAAAGTACCTTTTTACAAAGACGTCATTTCACGTGTGAGTAATATCCTAAGGTTCTCCAGAATGTAGATATGACTACTCCTAACTATAATTAAGCTTGCGATCAAAGAGAGAGAGAGCAACATCTAAAATATCTTAGTCTACACCGCGAACCAAGGATTTACGTGATGTTGTATACTTAATTGCCCGTGCACATGCTATACTTATTATATAATACATATAGTAGTAACTTGTGTATATATGCTAGCAATTGATAATTATTTGAGTATTTAGTTTAATTTAATAATAAGAGTAACCGGTTAGTCTGCAGTGTAACACGTGTTTATCCGAAGGCGTAATATTTTTGGAAGATTCTAGAGTTCTATATACACATGGTACATAATTCTGTTGGCACCAGGATGCGAATATTTAATTGCGATCTCGTCCGATGATTTTATCAACATTTGATGCTCAACTGAACACTGGAAAATACAATTACACAATGCACACACGTGTGCAGAATATGTTAGTAATTAGTGGTAACCTAATATCCTTTGGCCAGGATCTGCTATCATCGGGGATTGCATGAGATACCTTGCTTGCAGTGTAAAAAATGTTCAGAAATAAAACTTGAGGAAAGAACATTTATTCAAACTAGTAAAACATGCTTACAGTTACAGCTTTGAACAATTGTTATCCCAAGATTACAAGCATTAATTGCAATTGCTTACCTCACACTCTGCATAGGATTATCAGTGTAACATATTAAATAGATAGATAACACATACCGTTAAACCTACACCAACAAAATTATGCACGCTTACAAGTATACGCACTTGTGAATGGTGAGCAGGTCATGTATGAACTTGCGTCATTTGATAGGGAATTTGGTAAAATGTTTGAAAAATCTATGATTACAACATAGTGCTATTTGGTATTGCACACATGGAGATCTTATGAAGGTGTAGTTCGATGGGTAATTGCCACTAATTTATCAAAATTGCAGTTATAACTGAAAATTGCAATTTGGACACACTTTTTGATTTACGCAATGCACATATAAACTGTATACGACACAATTGGTTTTGGGTGGTATGTCGTTTCTTATCGGTAAAAATGGTAAAATACAATTTTACATAACTTTAGTAAATTTGGAACACTATTTTAAGTTTTTGTTTAATTTTATTCATTGCGCAGCAAGTTCAAATGTATATCGGTAAAAAAAAATCTCAAGCATTGATTTTGAAATCTAAATATTGAATTTTTTGTCAAGTCAATTCAATTCCATTCATTTTTATTTGTGTGTCTCACCCCAACATTGATTTCCATGTGGAGACACAAAAAAATAAAATAAGGAAAAATAACAAGTGATACATACAATAATAATTTTTTTGACAGATATATTTGTAACTATAAACTAATCTAAATATATTCAGCAGATCTTTTTTTAGCAAAAAGAGATTTTACCATTTAAATTATCCAATTCTCATTTATTGTCTCTTTTTATTTCCAGCAGCTTGTTCCTGATCGAGAAAGAAGACCAGTACTGAGTGAGTCTAAAATGTGTTTATTCCTGGACACAACATTTGGAGTCACCAACTTAGGAAAGTCTGAATTAGCTGATCTAGTCGTAAAGTTAAACCATTCAGAGATTATCCCATTTCCTACTTTTTGACCATTTCTGCCATTTTTACCAGGTATATTCGGAACATTGGATTTAATGACCGGATGTTTTGGAGAAGAGTACAATAATAGTAATTCAGAAAAAGCAAATCATCACATTACGTTAGGTTGGAAAGCAAGTTTCAATGGAGACCTGCAGTGGTCAGAGTTAAAAAAATATACTTTTTTACATACCAAATGTAGTATGGATATTTAGTGGAGCATTTCAATAACAATAACATTACGCACATCTAGATATATGAGAAGAAAAATGTCTACAAGAGCACAAAAATCCGTAAAGATCGTAATACTTCCAGTGCGCAGTTGTTCATGAACAAACCATAATCCCTCTTCAAATAAAAATCACACCAGTTGTTGGTAATCATCTTTTGTATGAATTAATTGTGCACATTTGTATTAGAGACTGTTAGATTCATTTGTTCAGTACAATTATCATGTAATGATGTAACATGAATATTTAGTGTGTCATATTCATATCTGGAAGTAGAATTCATTTCTAAAGTAAAGAAGTTTGAAGTGTATCATGGTTAATATGCTTTTGCATGTTACAGTTAACTATTTTCAACTTGTGCAATTTTTGATGCTCCAATGCTTTACCCTTTACTTTATTTTTATACCTTATACCTTTACGTATGATTCTGGAACATAGATGTGTAATACATACATTCTAATTGTAGCGACTATTTATTTGTAGGAATTAAATTTCAGTGTTTCGGATGGTTTAAACCATCCGGTCAAAACCACCGGTTTAAATCAATTTCAACCGGTTTTAACCGGTTAATAACCATTAAATCACCCGGTTTTAACCTATTTAAACCGGCTGAAATTGGTTTTAACCGGTTTTAACCCCGGTCGAAATTGAAAAAAGCCGGTCAAAACGAAACACTGTTAAATTTATCCTTCGTTATTCAATAGTCTACTAGAAAATTGTAATCAGTGCTGGAATGCAATTATTTATTGAAAATGCAATTATCACTTTACTTAAAAATAAGTTCAGTACAGGAAATGTAAAAATTGCGTTTTTGCGAAATGTATGCTGTATATAAATAATGTCCGGGAGAAGGATGAGTAGGAATAGTGCGTGTATACATTGTGGCACACTAGAAAAGCGTAAAATTGTGTTAATTTAAAAATGAACTCCGAATCCAAGGGGTGGTCCATGATGTCCGTGGCCAATGAACGGAGCAGGATAGTGAGAATGTCCGTGATGGTGGTGGTGGTGATGATGGTAGTCATGATCGTGATAATCGAAATGCGGATGATGCTCGGGATATCCGTGGTGAAATCCGTGACCGTGATGATGAAGTGGCGGTGGAAAATCCAGGTGTCCAAATCCAGGTGATCGTTTTGATCTCTCTAATCTTGATTGCTCTACAAATATTATTTATTCTATATTTCTTTGGCCACAAAATCCTTAAAGGTCAAAATTTGTCAATGTTCTTACCATGTCTAGTTGGAAAAGCAATTGCTATTGTAAAAAGCAATGCAAATATAAACGTTCCTCTAGAGTCCATGTTCTAAAAACTTGTAATTTTCCAATGGACAAGGAGTGGGGAAATGGAGAAACACTTTTGATGGAAACCACTATTGAACTGATGAGGTTTTGAAAGAATCATAGTCTTATATACCTTACAAAGGTCAATTGACATGATCTTGATCTGATAAAACCAATGATTTTTGCTGTACAATATTTAATTAAAGAATTCTCATGGCTTCAAGGAAAAGTTTGTCTTTTAGGGCTGCATTCTCGCATCACTCACAAACAAATATGAGAAGTAAGTCAATTGTAATGATACGAGAGTCAACTCACTTTCCGACAATGTACAATTCTGCACAGATAGTAAATGATGGGAAGCATGTTTAAAAATGGCATTGCAACTAATCTTAATATAACACAGTAGTGCCTATAGAGATTTATAACTCCTTATATTATTGTAACATAAATTTTTAGAAAAGTTGTATTCATAAACTACGCCTTTACCCATAATGCACATTCTCTAGAAATAAATACTGCAGTGATATCCTTATCCATCCGAGTTGGCCAATTCGTTCGACTCCTAAAAGGGAACAAGTACTCACAAGTATTCACGATTTAGGTTGAAAAGATCTTACACGTTCGTAGAAAGAGAAAAATTCATGTTTCTGCACAAGACTTCATTTGGGCTGAAAAAGCAATAAAATTTATGCATATCAACATGGAACTCAATTCAAAGCACGAGTACACCCACGAATAAAAGCATATCGCTGTATAGGATACATTACCTCTATTCACGTCCTATGTCAATATTGCAGTGTTTAATAGTAAGAGACATTTTCTTTCGTGTTTAATTCTAAGGTGGTGCTCGCTATTAACAGAGAACTATAAATTCACAATAGCTTACTTACAACTGGGTTTCAATGAGAGTTTTTTCCGTCTACCACTAACAACACCTACCGTGCAATAATGTGCAGTTATAACATATCATATTTATGTTGTTAGGAACTAATTGTCTTGTTTGTACGAGGTACTTTTATCTATCTGCTCATCGTATTTAACTGCATGTTTCTTAATGAAAAACTTCCTAGAAGGCTAACTGGCTTTACTGGAATATTCTCTGATCCTCTCTATTGACTCAATGGTCATGGTTATGCTATCTAGAGGCTCGGCTTCACTATAACAAGAGTCTTAAGTTGCTTAAAAAGCTTGAACTATGCACTTCCATATGCTTATTGGCTTTTGCATTACCTTTTTACGTTGTTACACTGCAACAACTTCCGTTATTGTTAAGAGAGCAATTTTCGTGAGAATTTTACGCTAGTGTATTCTCTCTGTGGTCCTTTAATTAGCAGAGGCAATATAGCTGGTTTAGTATTTATGTTGTAATATGTGAAAATTTGATAACACACATATGATGTAGTTGAAAATTTATTGGTGTGGAGTTGAGCTGTCAACCCGTCGAACGAATTCATATATGGAAAGGCTTATTCTATATTCTCTAATTTCAATGTTGCAGTTAGGATTGGTATGTTGACTGATGATGACCTTTTAATTAGATGGTTCGTGTACTCCACTAAAATTTATTAACTTATTGCTGGCAGTGTGTGAGAATTGGTTTCAAGAACTCGTTGAACCGAGAAATAATTCTGTTATGAATGAAATTACATGTGACTACATGTGTCGGCATAATTAAACCTTTCAAGAGTGAGGTCTATTTTTCTTCCTATATAACCATTCGAAGAGAAACAAATTGCAAATTGTATTTCATCATGTAATGTAATTTTAATGTACTTTAACTAACTAAGAGTTACTTGATATATGAGGATTCACTGCGATCGTGCAGTTACTTTACATAATCTGTAATATAAGACTATTTTAAAAAGTTTGTTCCATCAAATAATTCTATTTATAGGCTTCTAGAATGCAATTTTTAAATAACAGTGTAATAAATACAGGTCGATTATCTCTTTGTCTAAACTTTGTTTAAAATCGTAGTATTACTTCTGTAGATATTAGTGCCGTTAATGTTGCATTTTTTTCTAATGCTGAGAAAACGTTTTTTTCTATTTCCGCAAAGGGTGTCCAAATTTATTTTTATTTCCGCAAAGGGTATCTATCATAATTTCTAGAAGTTAATTACAGTGCAAGATTTGTATTAATTGTATACTTTAATATATAATGATTAACTTTTTGGAATTCATACTGTAATGTTAATCTAATCATTAGGGACCCCAGCTCATTCTCACTATGAATCCACCTGCAGTGATTGGAAGTATTGTGCATGTTTAATTTGTGGTTTGCTACAAAACTCAGATATTAATTGTGTACCCTGGAAGCATGGGCCCTTCAATTTTTTGAATGGGCTACACAAATTCATGCATTTGTTACAGTTACAGATATATGACTGAATGTAGGACAAATTTTGACATTGGCAATATAAATCCGAGTTTAAATATTGTTTGTTTGACTTAAACAAGGTAGCCAGTAAGCATATATACTCGTTTCGATATAACCTAACTGGTAAGGATACAAAATTCCTAATAAGGCTGTATTTTAACTATTAGGGTGTATACTGATAATTATTAGTTCTTAATATCCTTATGTAAATAATAAATAACATTGTGAACAAAGGACATTGCAGGTGTGTGTCAATAATTTTATTATTTTCCTGAAAATTCAAAATGCAATATCATACAAAAACTTAAAGGGTTATGTGTATTTATTTATGTTATGCATATCGAACCATTCATATTTGGTATTGTAAAAGTATAAAAAATATATATAACCATTTTCAGGGTGCTAAAAATTAGTGGTAAAACAAAATATTTCATTGTTACTTTATGGGCCAAGATACAAATATATGTACCTATCTTGATTATGATCCATACATTTTATAACGTTGCCCTTACTCGAATAAATAATAATAATCACAACTAAAGTTACAATACTTCAGATGGATAATAAATAACAATATAAGCTGCCCAATAAGTCAAAAATATTGACAATTTTTTAAAAGTATTTTCACTGAGCAACACGTACAGAAATTCATTTTATCTCTGACGTGACTGATCTCCACTATGATGATGATGATGATGAGACTGACCACCGGCGGGGTTGTGACTATGAGTATGTGTCTCCAATGGATGGTGATGATGAGCAGGAATATTGTTATTATAATCTGGAGTCACTTCTCGAATTCTTCGCGAGTTTGCTTCTACGGGGAACATTAAATAGTATCATATTCACTGTGCGTATTTCAATCGGTTTCTATTGCGAACAGTTATCAGATTTTAGCTTTAATCTTCATGGAGACTTACCACGCTCTAATTTTTCCAATGCAGCAGCAATTTCTTCCCTGCCAATTTTAGAATCAGTCTCAGGGATGCTGTTCACACTGTTTGTTTTTGTGTCGTGCGCTGTGAGAAGAACGCCATTTTATATTTAAAGAAAGAAATGTAAACTACTATATATATTATTTGGTAGATATTTAAGGAAATTTTCTCAAACTTACGCATTGCTGTAATCCGAGAATATTTTTCAATGTCAAATCTGTCCAAGTACTCGTAGGGCGAATAGTAAATTTCGATCGGAACGATAATTTCGCTAGATTTGTGAGAACGTCCTTCCGTATTCGGCGATAAGACAAGGAATATTGTGAACGTAAAAATTATCTTGTGCAGTAGCTGGTGCACAAGTAGCTTCATTATTTTCCTCTCTCAACTCACAACTGCTCACGTATTACGTAGACACTATCACATTTGATGTGAACTGATGTTTCAGGCTCTGACTGAGCATGTAGTGCAAATAAGTGGTAGGTTCAGTCTTCTTCACACTCACAGAATAAAGAGCCAAATGGTTGAGTGGACTGACTCAGCAGTGAGATCAACACTGTGCCTTGTACTCTTCGAAATCAAATCACTTGAGATCTTTATATACTAACTTAGTTGGGCCTTTAGGATATCGAGGTAATGTACCTCGACCTGAATTTTATTTTCGAGGGACGGCCCTGGCATGAAATTCGAAAAGAAATGCATTCAAACATTTCTGAGAATAAATCTTGACTCATTTTTTATTTCATCTTTTATTTTTAAATGGACACATTAATAAATTTCATATTTTACTGTGTAACATCTGAATGTACTTTGATTTATGCTCATGCTGATCTCACAGTGAAAAGATTTGCAATGTAATTGTGTGAAAAACTGACAGTCACTGAATAAGTGGATCAGTACAGTTCAATATGTCCAATCATGATTCAGAAATGGACGATGGCACGGTCATAGTAAATAGTCACGCTGATAAGAGCCGGTTTGTTTTAACAAGTGACAATTGCATTTCTCGAGTACGAATTTGTTCACATGAGCAGGTTTTGTATACTTTAACTTGACCGACCGGTGCTAAGTCATTTTTATGGCTTAAACTCAAACTTAGCTTTGTGTTAAAAATTCATTATTTCTAGACTAGACCTGTTTCTGTTTATGTTTTATTCCTGATAAAAAATCACGATGTTCATTTCCTTTATAACCACAAGAAATGTTCTTGCACCCACCAAACATTCCAGCAGAATCAGCGTAAACAAACAAAAATATGCAGTCAAACTCGCATGCAAATATCTTACCATCTGCATTTCATGATCACTAGTTTTTGTAAGAACAACCAGAAAATATTTATTTGTTTTTAAAAACTCGATTCAATGCATGACAATTTTTTCCAGCAAACCGAGATGTAGAGGAAGGAGATGCATTTTTAACCATTCATGAAAAACCTGTCTTACAAAATATCTTTTTGTATTCCTCATTCTACAGCTTCTATGGTACATAGGTATTCTCTTGCAAACATTTCTGTGTTTTTGCTTATTGATCCGAGCAAGGTGACACATACACGTCTCATATCTGTGAAAACAGTAATTATCTGTATTTGGGATTTCCAGTGCGAACACATCTCAGTTGCACAGTATTTTTTTCAATACTCAAGCTAAAATAATATGAATGCAAGGATTAGGTTAACACGATAACACAAAAGGTAAGTCGTATATTCCTTTTGACAAAGTGATTCATGTGAAGAACTACATTACAATATCACGCCATTCGTCTGCAAAAATACCATTATTAATACAATTACGTCATTAATTGTATATCATTGGATTTACAAACCTTTCATTGGTGTTCGTGATTTGATTTGAGTGACTTGGACAATACTATCTGTACAATGTTTCCTGCTTCAAATACTACGATTCTGACTGACAAGAACAAAATGGGTAAAAAATAAGCCTGAAAGGGTTTCTATATAAACTCATCCAATACACGTTTTTTAGATTTTAGCTTGGTTTACACTTAGAGTGCACTTAATAACAATCTGGTAAGCACGACGCAACGGTCTCATATAGAGCATAGAATATTTTGCACACAAATTTGCACATAAACTGCTGCTTAAAGAGATGTTTTTCCTACTTTGAAACGCTCAATGGACTTTTCGACTTCAGACGGAGGAGCACCTGCCAGACTACCAACTACAAGTCATTACGAAGACGATGGCTATATCATTAAATCTATTAGCGTACTTTTGTGTGAGGTAACGCAATCGTACAAACAAGCTTTTAGAAATCCCCATTCTCATAATCATCCTTTTGAAGGTCCTCGTTATGATGTTCAAATCTATGGAAAGCTTTAGTGAGAATTTTTGTAGTGCGACAATTTCTTCTGTATAATTAATATGGCCAATTACAAACTATGTTCTAAAAAGTAGTTTCGAGTTTTAAACTAAAATAGTTCCCAATAAATACTGCATTGTAGACCTACTGTGTTTAGGGCATTCATATAATGTATTACATAGTATAATCGTCCATCTAACTTTTAATTACATGAAATTGTATCTTATTTCATTTCATCGTTTTTATTTTCGAGTACAAATGTTAAAAATCAGCCACAAGGCACATTGATTCCAAATGAAGAGCGTTTGAAGACATAATTCTAATTAATTATTTAATTTCCAATAATTGTAATATTGTTCTAAGATATTATCCATTAACAAGTCGCAATTTAAAACTTGAAATGAAGCCGTCTCATTCGCAAGTGCACATGCAATTACTTCAACTTGAGCTTTTCATTTGTAACGCTACATGTTAACCTGTATAAGTTTTGTTTGTGCGCGCTAATCTAAATATATTATATTACGTCATTATTGCGAAACAAAAATTTGACGATGAGAATGTAAGCTTTAAAGCATGATTCACCATGAGAAGAAAACGACGCATTCAGAAATACCAAAGGAAGCATTTACGCGAATGGGAACCTTTAAAGCATACGAATTTCTAAATAATATTATATTGCCGTGTTGGCACTTGGCACGTTTTATGTATCTCACGCAGAATTCAACATTGCCCTAAATGTCATGTCAGAAAATAAGTAAAGGGAGTTGTTTTATGAGTACTTTGAGGTAGCTTTCGCTTAAGTTTTACCCACCCAAACATAATCAGAGAGAACGATTCTTAAATTGTTATTTTTTAGAGCACAACCATATTTAAATATACTACGAGCCATTAATGGCATTAGATGCATTAATAAGGTAAATGACAAATATATTTAAATTGCTAAATAGAGCCCACTAATGAGATGACAGTTTATATTCTTAGAGCCAAATTATTTCCGAAATTCAACAAATTACTACTTTTTGTTTCAGGAAATATTTAATATTAGCATGCTCCACCAGTGTGATTTTCTTTTATACATGTTGTCATTTTATTCACCCTAATTGTTGAATGCATGCGTATGTACAGTAAAGAATGCGACATATCACAATCCATTTAAAATTCTTCAGCTAATTATAGTAAATAGTACCAATTATTACATACATGTCGTAAAGTGTAATTTCAAGTTAGCACTGACTAATACTTCCAATAAACAGACGGCACATTTTTCTGTGCCATACAGTTCAAAGCAAAGGGCGAGGGCGTGCTAAATTTTTCTAAAGACACGATAGTGTTTACAACTGCCACATAGAGGTTAGCCACTTGTTCAATATTTGCCTCACATGTTCTAATTGCAGATATATTTGCTAATTGGTCAATAGTAGCATTTGGTGAACAGTACACTAAAAACTAACCTGTTGTGTGTGTGTGTGCAGTCTTTGTAGTCATATACTATTAAGCTTGACTAATTGTTTCAAAGTTGCAATGAGTATGTACGTGAGTGGCTTGGCCTGTGCTAATACTTCGACCAGCATAACTAACACAAATTATATGATGTTTCCGTCTCAATGAATCTGGTTTCATGTTGAAGGTGCATTGGTTGTAGGAATAGTTTAAAACAACGTTGGTCCATCTTGGATACACATAATATTATAACACATACATTCTGTAATACAACCAAGTACGTTATATACCTGTGCTTACGTGCATCGCAATTCGTAATAGTCAGAATATCCCCTTGTAGTACAGATCATGATAATCTCAATCTCTTCTGTGAGCAAGCACTGTGCATTAGCTGACGTAAGTGTACGAGCCGAGAATAATACCTAGACTAATGCTTTTTTCTATAACGTGTGGAGTATGTGCTCTGTATGCTAGAAGTCTACTTTATAGTTAGTAAATATTTAGCAGGTATGCTTCATTCGTATAATTTGCTTTTGTTCAGCTGTAAATATAATAATTTGGCAAATAAGATTAAAGTCCTTGCGAAATTTCCAGGCAGCTCATGTGAAACGAAAGACGACGGACGATTGCCACGTCTTAATTCAGTTGGTCACTTGAGCTTGGCAGAAACGCATACGAATCTGCATACAACATATAGCCTACATAATATCCTCATTTTTATTGAAGACACTAAGTACCTGAACTGAGCCAGCGAAATCGCCAAAAGTGAAATCCTCAGCTCTTACTCAAAATATAACCTTCAAACTGCCAACAACACACAAGTCACAGAATATCTTCAAACATGAAGATTTTGCTATTGACATTCGTCTTCGGAATTGCTACCTGTCATCCAAATCTATACAGTAAGTTCTACTAACTGGTTTTTGTTTGTAAATATCGATACGCACTTATCTAATATCTAAACAGTAATCGAAAATATTTTTTTTTAAGTTTTACCTAGCACCAGCACTGCATTAATTTGAAAAGGTTTCGTTTCTTTTTAATGAAGTAGTTGCTACTAAACAGAATTTTATTTTATTGTTTCATTCTATATACTTTGTGTAAATAAAAAATACCTATAGATAGAGTCAATAAGTATGCAGGTACATTGCAGTGGAGAGATAAATATTTGCAATGGATCTGAAATGATCAAAATTGATGGGATAAAACTCATGAACTCGTAAAATAAGAGGAAGGATTTAACCTCTTAATGAATTTAATCGATAAAGAAACTAGTTCCCAGACACGCAATTAATATTTTTTTCTTAATGTGACTTCAACTTTCAGGGATAAAAAGACAAACAGTAACTGAATCTCCTGCTGAGGCTTCATCATCTACTACTACTACTACATCCTCCACTAGCACATCCTCTCCGTCTCAATCTGGTCAATCTCCAGACTTTGGCATTGGTGCTGCTGCTGGCTTTGGAGGTTCGTTTATTACTTTATGCTTTACTCCATACTTGTCCGTACTAGCTCTTGAGATTGTATTGTAGCGTCGGTGTACCTTATTACGTTTACATTATGTAGATCTCCCACCACACACAAAGTGTTGTAATGCTATTCTTATGCAATGATAAATTATAATACGATTAGTGAGGATTTGGTAAACAATTGGAAAAAATTTAGTTTATTTTTGGAGATCTCTTACATTTAGGTAGGCATATGGTATTGCTACTATTTGAACGTTACAGTATTTTTAATCTGCAAAACTAAAACAATTTTTTGATCTAAAATTCGGACATTGTGCATTGAGCTGCATAAAAATCACAATAGCGTAAGCGGTGTCACATGAACGGACATGGAACAGATGAAAAGCATTACCTAAGGAACGTATTTATAAGCTATTGGTAAACCTATTGGTAGCCAACTCGTCTGTATTGATCTTCAGGAGATCCATAAGATCCACCTGGTGGTGGGCCTTGACCAGCTTGAAAGCTGCTGCCACCGTATTGACCTCCACTGCCTGGTTGGTATCCTCCTCCCAATCCTCCGTGGGATCCTCCGGCACCTCCAGGGCTGTATTGGCTGCCACCTCCAAATGAAGGAGATCCTCCACCTCCACCAGGTTGATATTCCGCCTTCAGCTTGGGAGAAATATCCTGCTGATCCAAAATCTCCCCCACCACCGGGAGCTCCACTCACGTAGGATCCACCATGACTAGGGCTGCCTAATCCTCCAAACTGTCCTCCACTTCCTCCAGAACCGAAATCTCCACCTGGTCTACCTCCAGGGCCTCCCGGAAATCCTCCTGGATATCCTCCTCCTTGGTGGGGTGCTTGATTTGGTCGGTGGGGTGGTGGTCTTCTGCTTTGGTAGGCTTGACGCTTAACTTTTGGAATGACAACTTCTTCAACAACAACCTCTGGGTCTGGCACAACTACTGGTTCCGAAATAATGACTGGCTCAGCTGGAACCACTGCGGGAGGATCTGAATCACAAAACACATTCTTGAATTATTTTATGTACCATTTAATCGAATTTGGAAAGTTTAAAAGTAGAAAGCTTACCAACAGCCGGTACGTTTGTTGTAACTTCGTCATTGCTCTCTACAGGCTCCACTACGGCATTTGGAACAACCGGAATATTCGAATCAACTGAAATACACAAAATGATTAGACACTTAAAAATTGTGAAAGGGAAATTTCAAATTAAGTATTCCTCGTAGTAAAAGTATTTTACGTACTGTTAATTTGATTCTCTTGTGCTATCTCAGCCTCATTGATCCGGTTAATGGACGGTGGGATTGCTGAAGTGAAACTAATGTAGAAAGCAGCTACGAAGAAAAAGGCATAAATTTGCCTTGAAGTCATTGTGCAAATACTGACAGTATTTTCCTACAAAATTTTCTACAATCTCACTCTTCAGTCTTTAAGTCTGGTAAATGTATATATCTGAAGCTCTGGTGTTTCACAGAGCAACAAAGACTTGACAATGGATTTTCTGAGCACTTTGGCACGGTGCTTTTATACTTAGCAGAGGGAGATGAGAGTGCAAGAGAAAAAACTCGCTTTGAGACTGTGGCTGAAAATTTAGATCTGAAACAACTGGAATGTTGACTAAAAGGTTATGAACTGACACTGACACTCCTCCTTCCTTCCAAGCCAATGTTCAAGTAGTATTGAACTGAAGTGAACTGATCATAAATATATGTAGTGTAAGCAGTTAGTTAGTTAGTCAGTGTACTAAAGTAAAGTAAGTATAGAGAGGAGAAAATAAAAATTTACCGTTTTTACAAGTGTGGGTCCTCCCCACCATCACTACATACTCTTACTATATACATACATACTACTTAATACCAATAGTGGCTCCTCTCTGACTTGGATGATTACAAATGCAATTCAAACATGTGAAGACAAAACAGCGTGCAATAGATCGATGGACTGATTCTTCTTTAAGTATTTACTGTCACTCAAGTCGAGTCTTTTAATCTCGATCTTGGCTTCAGCCGTGAGCTGATTAAAGCCGGTTTCCTCTTTACAACACCAATGCACAGTGCATTATTACCATAGTTTGCAAACAATATATTACAAGCTGCCATTTATTATGCTCATGCCTAGCTGTTACTGACTGCTGAATTTTCTGCTCTGCTCAGCCACCAGCAAAATGAGAATATATTCTCTGTTGTACACTTGAAGAGGCTTGGTAAAAATATAAATTTTCTATCCTCTGATCTTCAGAGCATTTATTCAGTTGGGTTTTTGCTTCTTCGTGTTCGATGTCGACTTTCTTTGCATATGCATCCATTGTTTGTTTTCTATACTCGTCTGAGAGAGATGCACATGATCTCCTTGTTTTTCTGTTGTAAGTCGTGGCTGTGGATGTGAAGATACCGTAGAAATCTTCAAGTATAAAACCATAATGTGTTGTTCAGCCTTTGTAATAAATGCTAATAAGTAGAAAGACACGACACAAGAGAGATGTGATGTCGTGGGATGAAGTCAGCGAGATTAAAGGCCTAATGTGTAGCCCAGAGCATTTTCTTGTGTACAATTTTAATATATCTTTCTCGACTATTCCGACTTCAAAAGGTTTGCATTACAACGGCAGTATAAGTGTCAAATCACATACGTGTAATTGTAAAGGTCTTAGTTAGTGTAGAACCCATCACAAGTATTCCAAATGCTTTTTTACCGTTTCAATTATCTCTCTGTCACTCCATACGACTTTACTGTTCCTTTGTTGCTTTGATATGAGATTTATTTCAGTGCAGTGTGACTGACAATGAAATGAGAAACGTTATTATTTTGCCTACTAACTTACCAACCACAGGCTTGTCAATGAGTTCTTTCATTAAGAGTGTTTTTAAAATTTAAAATTTAAATTCTATAAGAAAAAAGGGAACACAACAGCGCATTTGGTTTGCATTGCTACAAATATTAGAAAATTACAGCATAGTAAATGAAGTAAATACAGAATTTTTCTTGTATGTATACTTGCGTTGCGATTGCACTGTGTTGTGCTGTAGCAATAGCAATGGTATTACTTTTTGAGAATTTTTGAGAATTCAATGTTAGATTATTTTTTACTGCTGACGATGTAGTAAATGACGAAATGGAGATAATCAGGCTTACATTTATATGATTAAGCCATACGCTATTTGAATAATATAAAATTTAACATTCGTTACTTGAAACCTAACTAATTCATTATTTATAATTATTGGAATATCACGAAAATCTACAGGGCGATCATAGTATTCATTCTTTTTCGTTAATGAATGAATAGAGTTTGCACAAATTCGTATTTATTACGTAAACACACTTATAACACACACCGTATTGGAGAATATACGCATACTAAATGTATTCTGTTTGTATGGCACAACATTGAAATGTCAATGACACTTACTTAACATGTTGTAGGTTATGTTAATCGATTTAAACTTTTTTATGTGACACAATAAATTATCTCGTGTATTTAAATTTGATCTGTTAACTACTCTAATGAGATTCTCTTCCGTTGACTACATAATCTAATGTGTTTTGAATGCTTTGTCTCTGTGTTTAATTATGTTGCTGCAATTGTGTGATATTGCCTGCTGTGGTTGCTGCCCATTGCTGCTGAATGCCGACAAACTGAAAACATTGCTCTAACAGGAAATGGATACACTGCTGGAATTGGAAACTTTCAAGCTGACACGAGGAAAAATCCTTTTCTCCCATTTGGAGCATTTGCTGGCCTAAATTTGGGTCAAGGTAATAATAATTTAATCTAATCCTCAATGAGATTTTCACAATTTGGTCACAAGCGTGCATCGTTTTGTAAAATTCATATACTAGGTCGCTTAGAAGATCATATAGTTGATTCACTTAAGACCGCAGCTGGTTTTAAGATTCAAGTTTCAATGAATGCAGACATGCAAATCAATTTCATTTAAAAGATGCATGCATGCATACAACCTACAAAAAAAAGAGATTGCACACATAAAAACGCGATGAATTAAGAATGCACTTTTACAGTACAGAGCACTAATTTCTTCCCATGAATGCATTTTCTATATAATCATTTTAAGATCGAATGAATCGGCTTGTTCGTGTTCTGAGATTACTATAGTAAGCTGGTATAGGTATTGGCACACTTTTTATCTTAAAACTTGCCAATCTTGTATTGTAATGTACAAGCCACCTTAGCAATCATTGTTGCCATTAAATTGCATGTAAACATGTGCAAGTGCTTTAATTTATTGTGAGAATTCCTAATCTCATGTGTATATTGTGCATATCATCCTAAACTAACTTCCAATTACATTCGGTAGATTTTCAAGTTATAATAATGTGCATTTGATTTGTACAGATATAATTAAGTTGTATTAAAAATTATGCATCTAAATGTGTTTTCTTAGGTCAACGGATTGGTGCTGGATGTTCGGGTCTGAGTTGTGGATTTCAACTAGGAGATTTAGTTTTTGCAACACCACAGTTGTTTGGACTAGGCCAAAACTTTGGCTCACAACAAGGAAATCAAGGTGGAAGTAATGGGTAAGAGCTGAATTTTTCTAAACAACAATCAAATCAAGTACATACAATTTTGTTCCGTGGGAAAGATTGCTTTGTGTATTTTTATTTAAGTATATACATCCACCAATGAACTTAATTTCAAACAAAATGTCTTCTCAAAGCATCGAGTACCCAAATAATGTCATTGTCTGTGTATAGTATTTGAAATTAACCCAATTCAGCCTTTATAGTAATAAGTGTATACATACTCCGCATCGCTCTGTGCCCATTATCCATACCACAAACGAGTCCACCTTTGAACATTTATTCCGATCCATATCTTTTGTGTTGTAGTAAATATAAGTTCAGTCTTAATTTGCTTTGCACGTTGAATGCTCTTTACCTGAATGCCCTTTTGTATTATTGTCGTTTTTGGGGTTATGCGTTTACAAAGCATTTGATGTACTCGTGTCCGTGTCAGTGTCCGTTTGCATTGCGTGTTTTATGCACGTATTAGCATTATAAATTGCCAGTGTGTAGATGTTACGAGTGGTATCAATAGATTGGCAGTCATTCAATGCTTTTAACGATATAGGAGTATCTGTAATTATAAAAATACTGCCATTTGAATTGTTGTAGTATTAGCACTGTCGTTTAGCAGTTAGCTTTTAATGCCTGATATTGTGGGCACTCGTACAACATACAAACATGTACATGTTGTACTGTTCACTCTTTTAGGTTACGTCACACAATGAGTAAATGATTGCTTTAATATTTGCTGCCTTTGCATTCGATACTTTTATTCTGCCACAGCGCGATCTTAATACAAGGTGCAAGCATTAAGCATTGCTTTATTACCTAGAGCGCAACCTACCCACAAAGTATCACAAATTGCACAAGGCTATTAGATTGAATTTAGAACAAAGAGTTATTCTGAATGGACACTTTAATATAGTACGCATCGATGTTTAGTCTAATTACGTAGTGAATTTTCATTGTCTAATGTTTGTGCTGTGTGTGTGCTGTGAAGCCTAAAATTTGTTTCTTCTGTCTCTTGCTCAACCCTTGTAGCAGCGGCAATAAAGCCAATAGCAATAATATTGAGAGTGCGATCAAAACTGTGGAGAACCGAGCCGACACAAAAAGCATTGACACCAACGGCACCACTGGCCCCAGTACAATTGGCCCTCCCGTCCTCTTCCGAGAAAGACCCATCGTCAATCAAAACTTGCGCAACGAATTTCGTAACATCTTCCGGGATATTTTCCGAGGATTTAGTGATACTCTTGCAGGATTTTTTCAACCACAAACACAATTCAAGACCACGGCTGATGCGGTTGGAGGAATTGATGTGGTCAGCACTACTAAAAGTCCATTTAAACTGATAATTAGCGAAATTGGTGTTAGTTCCACCACTGGCCCTCCACCTGTCGCTACTTTGAAGCTGACGCCAGATCCTGACTCGGAAAATATTGTGGACACAAAGAAAATTATTTAAATTTGCCCGCTGTAATAACTAATGAGATTTTCTTTGTGGTGTGTTTAGCTTTCTAGACTTTTCGTACAGTAAACAGTATGCATGTCAATTGATATTTATATTGCTATGATAGGCTTATATGTAGAGAAAAAGAAGGCGATCGATTACATATCGATTAAATATCTTACATGAACATTTTTATTGTTTATGACTTGAATCGTTTATGATTTTGATCAATTTTGGTGTAACTTATTAGCTTTTACTAACTAGTGACTACAGATAGACCAATTTGGTCATTCTTGACCCATGTCCGCTGCTGCTACTCTATTTTTGTTGTCTGTAGCCAAATATTAAATAGATTAGTGTGCATGTAATTGAACTCTGTGTAATAAGGTTACAAATTAAGAATGCTCGTGCAAAAATGACTTGTTGCACTCATGTTGTTGGTTAGATTGTACTACTAAAGGGAACGTGAGTATCTTATGTATATTTATATACTCAAGCTAATAAAAACAAATACAAATACTAACTGCACGTGAACATTCGTACTCGAATGCCATTATTTGTGTTTAGCATGCTTTACTAATGAATATTGACCTTCCGCTGTATTTATAGTACTAACACTATTAATCCGATTGAAAATGGAATGATTTTTAAACCTTTAATTACCGTTTGATCTGTAGACTGGAATGTGAATGTGCTAATGGTAATATTTTTATTATTTCCTTTTATTTTACTAATTTCATAAAGACTTACTGCATCATCTGGATTTGGAAACTATCCTTATTACAACTACAACAATAATCCTTACCCTTACTATAATTTCCCAAATTATCAACCGTTTCAACAACAATCATTTCCTAGTTTGAACCAATACGACAACAGCCAGCAGCAGATGCCACAGCAGAATTTTCCGCCGTCACTGGCTGATTTTGCTCGGATGGGCAATGGGGCATCGTCCTTCTCCTTCGGAAGTACTAATAACAATGGAAAGGAAGTTTACACATCAACATCTGTACAATCGGAGCCTGACGGAAAGGTTACAACAATTCACAAGGGAAGTGGACAACCAGATTTGATCGATGCGAGAATGGGTCGGCCTGGCTCAAATGGCGTTTACGCTGCCTCCGGTGTCAATGTTGACTCAAATGGTAAGGTCTCATCATACAGAGCTGGAGGAAGCATTTAGCTGTCAAATAGCCAACGACTGTTTGATATAAAAAAATTAAGAAATGCATATCTGAATATGATTTCCTAATCTGGCCCACAATAATGAGATTTGTTTGTTAAAATTCGTGTTTTTTACGGATATCTTGCCACACAATCCGAATTGTTGATTATTAATGAAACATATTCTAGTTTTCATTTTTTATCTGCATTTAACTCATTTATCAGGATCATTTCTTTTTGTCACACTGTTCTAGTGTATTAATTGTTATCTCTGTTCACTATTAATGCTACATAATAAACTTTATAATACTTTCTCGTTGAAAACGAATTTCGTTGTCTGAAATCATCGTCGCAGTTTTAGAAAAGTAATTAATGGTCTCATCCCATGGAAAGCTTCCGGTGAAATTTTTGTGAAAGCAAAGACAAACTAAACTTTCACCGACGGGAGTAAATAAATGGAAACAAATACATACATAGAGTATCAAGTCAAATGTAAACAATTGTATATAGAGATACCATCTTAGTATCGTTTATTCTACCTAAGCTGAAACACATTGTTTTAACTAAAAATCACTAAATTAGAAGTTATCTTCTAGTGTTTGCATTAGAATACTGCAGCTGCTTTCTTGCATTCGCTTTAATGAGCGCTGCCATTGTGCACTCGATTCATTTCCTACGCCATATCTTACTAATAACATTAAAGAAGTATCAGCAAATATAAGGTACTCGAGTTACATATCCACGCTTAGAATAATAACCGTCAAGTCATAAACTGTACAATCAAATATACTACATTAGGTATGTGCATGTGTGAAAGTCCATTTGTAGCATGCATTTTAGACTCACATTTAATATAATTATGTACCCATTACAGGTTTTAATAAAAATAAGTACGATAAACAAAAACCAAGTCGTCACACAATAATATCGCTTAGATTAGATCTTTAGAGGCATTATCTAGATGCAAAAAAGAATAACAACTACTCTGAGACCAATCATCCTCTGTCAATAAAATAGTTAATATGAATTTAAGTTTGTAAATAATAGGTACTTAGGCAAAAGGAATGAAGTGACTTGTCAAATTCCTTGTAGCAAAGTGACTCTCACATGTTGTGAGGACACTGAACATTAAATGCAAAAATAATGACTGACTGGGTAAATGTTACCATTCACGTCTGTTTGTTAATAAATTAGGATTAAAATACGACACTTATTAGGATTCTTGAACGATAACGAGCGACGTATCATGGTCCGCCTGAGTTGTTGTGCTGTTATTAATACTATTCTTCGGCAAAAATGGACGAACAGTCAATGTCTCATCTTTGGTTAAAGAAGGTTTCCTTATGTGAAGAACCTCCAATACTCTCTTCCTCCAAATAAGAACTGCGCAAATGAAGACGCCCTGAAACATTACAAAAATATATATGATGAATATTTCATTTTACAAAGAATAGCATGCATACTTATTGAAAATTTGAGGAATCGATTGACTAAATCAACTTGTAAGGTGGTAATCATGGGTAGAATCGTATGCATAGTGCTCCTATCAAGCCGAGTCGATCCCCGACCCGAGGCTCGCCGAGCCTGGCCGAGCTACCCGAAATGTAGTTTTACAGGTTAATTGCTATATAAATTTGTAATTCAACGAAAATTGCTTAATGAAAGGAATAATATCCAAAATACAGTATTATATTGCCGCTCAGAACTAATTAAAAAGTGGATAAATTTTGTTAATTACTTTTCGGAGAAACATTTTTTCCTGTAATTAACACATGTCGTTGGTTTTGAGCTGGCCCGGCTGGACAAGCTTCGGGTCGAGCCGGATTGGGGCAATAATTATCGGGTCGGGTTCGAGCTGTGCCGAGTCGGACCAAAACCCGGCTCGGCTCGATCGGAGCACTACACTTGAAGCATTATGAATGGAACACACGTAAACAAAACATTGAATATGGTATTAACTTGCTTATGGTATTAAGAACAAACCTGGAGTCCATTGAAGAAATCAGCGGCATAGAACATATAAGGAAAATCCTTGCCGACAGCCCAGGACAGGACATCTAGTATCCAACCCATTCCCATAACAATTCCCAACTTGGCCACAACAATGCCCATACTTTTACGACGAAATGTCAATGACTCGGCGTTGTCCAGCCGCCATAAGCCACACAGCAATTCTTGGGCAGTCAAACAAAATAGGATTCCATTGCACAATAAAAGAACGCCCACTGGACCGAAAAGATAAGCGAATTCAGCTTGCCTGAAACATTCAAAGAGACGATTTTCCAAACTTTGAAAAATATGCAACCACGAATCAAAGTTTACTCTTTGTATTCTTACCTGTTGGAGATGAGACATTTTAAGAGTCCATACTGAGGCTGAGGCATGGGATCTAATCGTCCTGGAGTGGAGTCCAATATGTAAAGAAATGCACAAAAAGCTGCAGGAATACCCCAAGCATATCTAGAAAATTATGACAAAAACCCATGAAACATTGTGGCTTTGGAAGCGTGAAGGTGACCGGATGTTGTTCGCAATGTAATAAAAAGTACACGCAAACATCAACCTCTAATAAACTAGTATTATTTATGTTTACACGTAAAGTGTATTTAGAACGCATATTCATAAAATCATAAATCCACGACGAAACTTACACGCAGAGAAAGAAAAGTCGTCTGTTTTCATCACGACGAGCAGCCAGTGGTGGACGTAAAGATCGGAATGTTAAGTAAATGTTAACACAAAGTAGATTCAACCACATAAATGAACTCAAGGCACACATGTGAATCATAACTGCCAAAAATGTGCATAGTCCCGCCGGTATATCATCTGTACCAATATTCACGATTGCCAAAAAGAAAAATAGGCAAAATAGTGTTCCCAAATGGCTCAGTTGACATTTCCCATGAAGTGAACGAAGTTCTGGTAGGCGCCACGAAATCTAAATGCACGACCAAAATAACATGATTATACAACCTAACATGTAAAACTGAACATACTTTCCCACCATGGTCTCCGCCAGCCCCCGGGTACCCCCTCCGTAACTATAAACTGCGATACTATACATTATACATCCAAAAACCCAATGAGTCGGGCTTTTGGTGCTTGGGTCGGGTTTTTGGCCAAACACCCACGACCAAAACCCATGGGTCGGATACTGGTTGTTGGATATACCCAACTAGCAAAGCACCCCCTAACACAGACGCCCTGACCACAAAAGTGCTGGGTAACCCCCCCTGGAAGAGGGTAGGTGGGAAAGTATGAAACTGAATATCGTAAACGAAAAATTGTATTGAATGATACTTTTTTTTGTTAAATGATCTTATGAACTTACAGCTGCAGCCAAAGCGAGACAAATAGCGGAGATGATGAAAGCAACACCGGAGACCAAGCTAACACCTTTTGGTGTAGCGATGAGCTGGTGATCTGGTGTTGTCTGTACTGTTCCATCTTCCTCGAAGCAAACCAAAGCTTTTAGTTGGAGACTATTGTTGAGAGATCTTGTATCTTTAAAGTGGTCTATACAATAATGCAGAAACGGTGCACGGAACTCGTCCGTCACCAGACTTCCATCCTCCGATATATTATAACCATTATCAATCGTTTGCAGATGTTGTCCAAATGGACAAGAAGGGGTTGCATGGATCACCGCTGAGAAAATCAATGATTCATACAATTTTTAGTAAAACCGAAGGTTTGCCACATATTATGTATTATGAGTAGAACTTTATAAAGCGGCTTACTCCAATTGTCATCCTCGTGGTACAAATGTTGATAAGTGTATTTTACATTGCTGGAACAACTGGAACTTGGTTCTTCCACGATTGCACCCTGCCGACAGCATTTTCGCAAGCAGTTTTTATTGCCGCACAGATCCTTCCTGGAAAAGCAACTTCGAACAACTCTTCCCTCCCCTTTACCTAATTAATTAATACAATTTTACTTATGTGACCGTAATAATTGATTTAAATGCTTATTACAGGTTATTAATGCATCTTTAATGGCGTCAGCAATGGAAATACCGAGAGCTTCATTATTATTACTGTAAGTGGGGCATGGCATAAGAGTAACCTGCTGATATGCAAATCATTAAACGTAAACAGAAATAATAACACTGGCATGATTAAAAACTAATGCAATATTCATATAAATGTATACATACTGTAGCATCAGTCGAGTCAGAATTTAATTATCTTGCTGTTCGAGTATGTGTAAAAATATGTGTATTAAACTTTAGGCGTAAAACCATTAACAGCCTGCGAGGAGAGAATGATCGATTTTTTATAGCCTTCATTCAATTGAAATGGACCTGCAAGTATTGATTCTCTTAGGTGCAATGTACAAGTCAGTAATATCACCTAGTTTTTTTTACACATTAAACCAAGCTAAGTATATCTGGTATTATTCCTTCTCCCTAATGTTAGCCTACTGTGCTTTTCATATCAAATGTTCTATTTGCCCACTGTTTTGGCTTATTGCCCGCCCACACTGACAAAACGGGCAGAAAGGTAATAAAATGACCGACTTTTTAAATTTTCTGCAAAATATGTTTATACATATTTTTGCCCTGCCCACTCAAAGTTCAAGTACCATTTTTGCCATATCGGCCGTTTTACCAATGGCCGGTGGTTAGCTGGATATGCATCATATCCACATCAGGTAAATTTGTTAGTTTTATAGTCGCAGTGGTTAGTGCCTATAAAATATATTTCCAGTAGCCGATGGCAATTGTTTTAAAGACACATTAAGCTCTCCTCTAAATGCAGTTTTTTTTTATTGTAAGTGAAATCGTACCCAACTCCTGTTCCACACAGAATTCTAAAGGAAGAACGAATTTCTGATGGTGGGCAAGGTACAATGTCCCATCCTTCAGAATTGCAAACTTTTCCATATCCGATATGATTTCAGCACTCTCATTCAGGCCACATTCTACGGGGTGATTTGCAATGATATTCCATTCGGAAATATTCGTTGGCTTCATGTTCATGGTCGACCCATCGAACACTTTGTCGGGGAACCACAATCTGGTAACAATAGCAAACGGATATCGTTATTTTAGGCTTTGAATCAATAGAGAAGGAAAACGCTTTTATGCAAACAAACGATCTACGGATCAGTTAAGCAAACAAAAAAAAGTCTTCTAGTACATACATCCTACACGATTTAAAAGCTATAAATTTTCCCAGCTTAGACATCGGGTCGGTCTCCCAGTTCGGATACAATACTTACAAAGGTGAAAATTGTGTTTTGCAAAAGAAGCTTGAAATCTCCGAAATTACATTGTTAGTGCAACAGCTGTAATAGTTTGTTCTCTTGTGTCTATCTATAGAAAGACTACCTACATATTCTCATCAGAGAGCAAAACATGATTTCGTTTCACGCTGATAGCCATGCTATACAGAATATATTATGTTCATACATTCCTATTAGTAGTATGATGGAAAAATAACAGAACGCAGACATTACTACTGTAACGATAAAAGTAACGAGGAAATCAACGACAGAGTGATGTGTTGACACAGAAAGCAGATTAGGTGAATACGGGGCTAGTTTTACTGATTTTCTCTACTAGTGCAAATTTACTATTACTTATTTATTTATTATTACTACAAGGAAGGTAAACAGACATAGAATCTATATACACTTATAATATAAATGTATGCACAAATATAAATAAAGCAAAAAAGCAGATTGTTTTTAGTGCACTAATACTAAAAAATCCGGATATTGCCAAACCATGTTGTGCATCAGAAAAAAGGAAAATGTTTTGTGAGTTAATTCTGCAGATGAAGTTTGAGTTTGAGTCATTGCTTTAATGATTAGTGGGTGGAGGATGGATGATTGAGTGAGACAGTGAGAGTCGTGCTCAGCAGAAAACTGCATAGAGAAATAAAATTTATTTTATTTACACAAGCTACTGCTTTACTCTCCACCAGGGTTTTTGGAGCAAAAACCCCCGACCCGTGGGTTTTGAGTTTTTTGTATACATTTGTGTACACGGGTAACTATAAGCTGCAACACTAGACATTGTTCCAAAACCCAATGGGTCAGGGTTCCAAGGATCGGATACCCTGCTCTCTACACCACACAAAAAAGCGATAAAAGATTACATGGTTCATGATAAAACAAATGTATGTAGGACAAATATTGGATGGTTGTTTTGTGTGAGTCAGAGAGTAGAGAAGAGAGCAATCCTGGAAGAGAAAAGCAAGTGAATAGAATTAAATTCTTACTTTTCATGATGAAGTAGATGCATCGTGTTCATGGGTTTACATACTCCTTGTACATTCAATCCCATTCCGTAAGGACAACACTTTCCGATTTTTGGCTTTCGAACGGGTTCAATTTCATGTTCATGTTGATTTATTAACTCCGTCTCATCTTTGTCAAAGTCAAATTCCCGTGCATTCTGTGAGTCCTCATCATAGTCGTAATACGATCCATCTTCAATTTCACGTGCATCGTCATCATCCTCTTCCACATGTTCACTGAAGCTGAAGTGCGGACTATGCAATTCATTATTTTCGTTATTGTTCTCGACGAGATTCACGTTCTTACTATTTATGACACTATTAGATTTCCCATTCCCACGGCTTCCTTGCACCATAAAATCTGACTTATCTTTATTGGATTTATCAGGAGGAATTCCTCTGTCAAAGACTGAAGTGGAGGGACCACAATCCACTTGACTCACATTGTTTAATATTAATCCTATTGTTATTGCTGATAGAAATGTGCTCAGCAGAATTTCAGATAACGTTCGACTATTTCCTCTGTGGAATGTCATGCTGTTGCTCTTTGTCATTCTAATTCAATGGTAATTTAATGTTATAATATTGCAGAAGGTACTGTTGTGAACAATTTAATTGCAATTTAAGCAATTTCTATGTAAAATGTAAACAAAACGATTAGCGTGCATATAACAAGTGTTCAGTTGCACCTAGCTGAACAATCTCTCCAGTTTTTTATTCCAAGACCTGCTTTGTAAAAGAGAGTCACTTTTTAACAATTGTACTTGTTGCGGATGATTCTTGCTTTCTTTCGTGTGTTTGTGTAAATGAGGTTTTTACGGTAAACCGCTTTATACTGGACCACATCAAAGTTTCTACTACTTACTACAGCACCAAACAAACCACAACAGCAACTCCGTTGTTGAACCGCACTGAATACATTTATTGACAAAGTGACAACTACCATCTAATTAAAGAGCGCAGCCGCCAATTCACTTCTTGTTAACATTCAACCCTTTGTTCTTAATTCCTGTTGTTAGTTATTCCGACCCGTAATTCACAGTTCACACTTCATCAGTATAAGAAATAGCACATGCACGTTTTAACAGTAGCAGTCCTCGGTAATTTTCCATTTGTTTCAAGTAGCTGGCGGAGTCGACTGACTGCATAATTTGGGTGTTAGATCGATGTCCATAAAAACGTCAAGTATCTATGGAACAATAAGTGGAATCTAAAATGCTTTCTGTGTTTACTGACAGCGTATTAATGAGCTACTGCGAAATAAGATCGTAAAATGAAATGTGTGTTGCACTCACAAGATTCCATCTTCGATGTCTGCTCAGTTGTCGGTACTCTACTGTACTTTGTATCCTCTGTGTTGATTTTTTTTGCCAGTCTTCAGATCCTCAGACAGTGTAACGCAAAGAAGTACCCGAATGTGAAAGCCCCCGTTCTGTTCTGCTCTCTTGTAAGTATCTACATTCGAATGAAATGACTATGACAGACAAGAAGACAAGACAGGAGCCAAGACCATTAGTCTTACTTACTTTTCTTCAATCATATCACATAATTTGCTAACATCTCTCCACCACAGCACAAAAGTGATTCGGAAGAAGTGGTTGTTAAAAAAGTAGTGTTATGTACGTACCACAGATAATTTACTAGTAGTAATTACCATCGAATATATATGTATCTATTTACCACCGAGTGCATCAAACGCTGCCAGCATTCATACATGCGTAAAGACCAATACTTATATACATATAAACTAGTAAGACAGTAAAGATTACTGTAATAGGAACTACTATCTTGTCTTCTTGCAGTGTGCGTAATGTTGAATATCAATTGAAATTGAAGGAAAAAATATTTTAATAGACACTTTGTACTACAAGATGAATAAATCGAATTGAGAATGAGCGCGGACAGGACTTGGATGTTATTGAGAGGAGCGGATAAAAACCAGGGCAGTGTATACAGTAGATTGTGTAATTGGAGTGGTCATAGAGAATTCAGTGAAATTATTGAACTTCTGAATGGATGTCAACGAAAGACTGCTTAAAATACGTAATAACTATTTACAAGTATATACAAAGTAAATTACAATGGAAGTGCTTAGTCACTCACTGTCACTTCCATGAAATGTGGACAGAATTTTTCTGGATCAGATGGCACACACGGTCTTCTTGACACTCTGCTCACACCGACTTCTGTTTTGCCTTCTGCTGGCTCCTCTCCTAATAATAAATAAGTAATGCGTTCTACTATAACAAACGTGTGAGGAACAAATGCACTACTTCTTTCTGTGTAGTAGCAGTAGTAGTTCTCAACTCTTCAAGCGATCGCGAATTGTCTCACTTACTTATGGAAGTGAGTGCGGTTGACTAACTCACAATTCTGCGAAGACACGTTGTGCTACTGCATAGAAGTAGATGAGCATTTGCGAACTGATGAGCGAATGAGAGTGCGTTCATGACGCAACCCAATGGCAAACTACTAACAGAACAGTATAACTTAACATTTAAGAATCCACCAGTAATGACTCAGTTGTGTCGTACATACACAGTGAATACATACACAGGCCAGTATAAGTATTCTACAGCTCATTATTGTGGGCCATTGTATTCTAATGTAAATGCATGCAACGTAGGTAGGTGAGTAGTAGTATAAAAGTGGTATAAGTATAGTCAAGTATTAAAAGCATATATATATATACAAAATACTTATATGTATGTACTTTGAAAATATACGTATACTTACATTATACAATTGAGTCCAACTACCTTTCCTAGCATCAGAGACCAGACAGAAAGCCAAGGCAGTGTTTAAGTTGGCTCGGCTCTATCCCCAAGATTAATACTGCATTGCATACCTTTCTGTGGTAGACAGGACTCTAAATTACCACCATTGCCCATGTAATGAAAAGTAAATGAGAAAAAATCTGGCAAACGGAGGAGCAAAACAGGAATGAGGGTGAGAGAGACAGGAGGAGCACACTAAACTCACTAACACAGTGAGAGAGGGTAGCTTGGCTGATGCTTCACTTGTTGAATCCACTTCGTTGTTGATTCGATGACTTGACTCGACTGTGTATTATTCAGGATTCAGTCTTGTTGCACAGTTTAGGTAGTCACATATAGGTAATCGTGGCCTGGCCCCATGTACAATTACTACAAGCAGACAGGACTGACATAGGAAGAAGATATATAGGCTGAAGGCTAATTCTTCACTTGGAGACAGAAAGCCCTATACCCTAAAATGCTGGCTCGAGGAAGAAAAGTCGAGGAGAGCTCAGAGATTGTCTAGGACTTTCTGGCTTTGTTGCCCTTCTGTAAACATCAACAACGCCAACATTGACGAGCAGATATCCAAGCACAAGTCTCTTCCACGTATGCATGTATAGATAGGGTGGACGAGTTAAGAGCTTATCTATTCGTGCCAACATGGGAAGCTGGAACGGCCTAGGTGGCTACCAACCAACAATAAGTCAGCTAATCTACCCAAAACAAAGTTAATACGAAATGTATTATATGAAACCACACATTAGGACCATGCAGGCAAATCAAAGTCTCCAACAGGAGAAATTATATATTTACATGTATAGCTATGTAAATAAAATGCATAATAATGTACTACTTTATATGTATAATACGTATGCCTAATACACAGTAGGTTATATTATGAAGTTTGTGTCGCCGTGTTGCATACGACCAAGTATGTACATGTAATTTGTATGTTGTATCTACCATCACAGGACAATGCGTTCACGTATACGAAATTTGACTGTGCGACAAATTCCATGGGAAATGAGAACGATCATGCAACGACTTGTGTACTTTTAGTGCATCCGTACCGTACTCGAAAATATCAACTTCCATGCATAATATACTAACCACAACCCACACACACATAATAAATACTCATAGGTAGTCTATAGTGGTATAGTGGCTACATTTGCATTTTATCAGATGTTCAGTACTTATGCATGCATACCATACCGTCTCCAGTTGAAATCACCAACAAACTATAAAATGAGCAAAAATAAAAGGTATAAAAATAGAGATTTTTATTATACAGTGTTTCATCCTGTTGTTCGGGTAGCTCGTCTTGTAGACAGCTCCCACGTGTACTATTCATGCATTCAGACAGATGCACAGAAAAAAGACAGGGCACATCTAATGTATTACTTAGAGAATTAAGGAACATAGCAATCTTGACCATGTATAGGACCACAGAGTAATAAGTTACAGCAGAAGACCAAACACGAAATCTGAAGAAAAGATTGAAGCCGAAAAAAGTTTAATTCGTATGGAATCACCCACATAATTTCTCTTGGTCTTTTCTTCACCACTGAATTGTTGGGGATATATTGTGATTTACGTGCTGTACGTGATCAATAAGGAACTAGAGCATAATGCATCAAAAACTGTCTCATATAAGGATTTTATACTCAAGACCAAGACCTATTTACTACAGTTATTCATGATATGATTGAGAAACTACTTACTACCTTACGTCCTTTAAACGAATGTATTTCCATGTAATGAGTGTGTAGTTCGTTCTATATGCGCCGTGCATACTTACATAAAATGGAGAAAAAAAACGAAGCGATAAATAAAATTCCTTGATGCCATATGGTAGAACTAGACGAAGTCATGCAAGAACAGCAACGAAGCAGATATTAGACGATAAGCAATGTCCCATGAATCACCAGATTAAATTAAGGTCTTCTTTCTGGTCTTGGTGTTCATTTTTACTTTGTGCATTTCACTATCTGGATAATAAATCCATTTTATTATTGTAATACAAGTGTGGAGGTTAGTATTTAGTCGTGGTTGTCATATAAAGTCGGAGAGTGACTTGTTCTTCAAAACACGAATGTTTTAAATGCAAACTCATATTACCAATGGTGGCAGTACATCTTATTGAATCGTGTACGTTGAAAATTAACTCTAATCGTAAGTAACGAGCACGTAAAAACGCGTATACACAAAGAATAATAATAATAACGTATACACGGTATATACACGTTAATATTTAAACTAAAATTAATGGGTAATCATTTAAAACTTGCTTGTGAGTTCTTTTAGTCGACCCAAATCTGATTACCAACTCGTAGAGAAGTAAATCAACTATTAATTTATGACAAGAATGAGATTCTTTATATTCTTGTGCTGCTGCTGCTGCTCGATGAATTTTCTGTCGCGTCGTCTCAAACTACTTAAACCACTTCACATAATTCGCTCGCTCTCACCCAACACGTTGAGATTGTCCATAATGGTGTGTTGGTAAGTTTCGTACGAAAGAGTAGAGGCTGACGCTATGAATGGTGACGTTGTGTGATAAGTAAATCTTCCGAAATAGTTTCAAGTTGACTAGCAGATCAGATCGAGTGAATGGAGTTGTGTGTCTTCTGTGTAATGTATACATTCCTGCCTTTCCTGTCCTTGTTATTTCTGTCTGCTCTCTGTTACAAGGGTCGTTGATTGTAAGAGTGTAAATGTAAAATCAACGTGAACGTTCCTACATATTGCCTACTTAATTTTACGTAGCTTCGAGATTAAGAGTCTTAGCAGC